>OVAP01000027.1:0-72899 GCA_900406295.1 Aurinia saxatilis | reverse complement strand
GCAAATTATAAACTCAAAAACTACCCTATTTACCAATTTTTTCTTCTTTTTTTTAGCCTCGGGCCGGGCCTGGCTCCTAGCATACATTTCTTATAGCCAGGAGCCAGCTACTATTATCCTCTGTCAAATAAATAAGAATTCTAAAATTAAATGAGTTAACTACAGTAAATTTTAAACATTGTAAGAGTTAATCTACATCTAGTATACTTAACTTACACTTGACATGCAAAGAAAAAAAAGAGATGCAAAATATTGAACCACTTTTCTTGTGGCTAATTATTGTATTTGTTGGACGAGGATTAAATTAATGACAACAAGTAGAACATTTTGAGAGAAAAAACAAATAATGGTGGCTCCAAGCTTATCATTTGAGAATTTAATAACATTCAGAAGCTTAAAATATAATTATATATATTTTCTCAATCCTCCTCCAAAAAAAAATAATTAACTAATTTTACAAATACCAATTTGCACCAAGTCTTCTTTACTATTTATACATCTCCTTCTCCATTTCAACAAACCACACACAACACACTAAAACCTCCATCTTCTTGTTCTCAAAAGCTCTCCACTATTTCTCATACACTCTCAAAACTTCCTCTCTTCTCTTCCTCAGAACCAAAAACTAAAGTAAGCTTCTTATAAACTCTGTACAAGATGTATGGAAATAATAACAAGAAGGGTCTCAACATATCAAGTATGTTCCAAAACATGATCCCTGAAGGCGACATTTTCTCTCGGCGTTGCATCTGGGTCAACGGGCCAGTCATCGTCGGAGCTGGCCCGTCGGGTTTAGCCGTTGCTGCTGGATTGAAACGTGAAGGAGTACCATTCATAATCGTGGAGCGAGCTAACTGTATTGCTAGTCTATGGCAAAACAGAACGTACGACCGTCTCAAACTCCATCTCCCTAAGCAGTTTTGTCAGTTACCGAACTTTCCTTTCCCGGAGGATTACCCTGAATACCCTACCAAGTACCAGTTTATTCAGTACCTTGAGGACTACGCAAACAACTTCGACATCAAACCTAAGTACAACGAGACGGTCCAGTCAGCTAAATACGACGAGACGTTCGGTCTGTGGAGGGTTAAGACCATTTCCAAGAGCGGTCCACTCGGTTCTTGCGAGTTTGAGTATATCTGTAGGTGGCTCGTGGTTGCTACAGGAGAGAATGCTGAGAAAGTTGTTCCGGACTTTGAAGGGTTAGAAGATTTTGGCGGTGATGTTCTACACGCCGGAGATTATAAATCCGGTGGAAGGTACCAAGGGAAGAAAGTTCTAGTCGTCGGATGCGGAAACTCCGGTATGGAAGTCTCTCTAGATCTCTACAATCACGGAGCAAACCCATCAATGGTTGTTCGTAGCTCGGTAAGTACCAAAGTTCAAGTCTTTTACAACCCTCAAAAACAGAGGATGCTCTGTTTCTTATACTCTGTTTTGGTTTTCTTGATTTATCAGGTTCATGTGTTACCAAGGGAGATATTTGGGAAATCAACGTTTGAACTAGGAGTTACAATGATGAAATGGATGCCCGTTTGGCTCGCGGACAAGACTATGCTCTTTCTCGCAAGGTTGATACTAGGAAACACCGATAAATACGGACTAAAAAGGCCGAAAATCGGACCATTCGAGCTAAAGAACAAAGAAGGTAAAACTCCAGTACTCGACGTTGGAGCATTACCAAAAATCAGATCAGGAAAGATCAAAATCGTCCCGGGGATCATTAGATTCGGCAAAGGAAAAGTCGAGCTACTCGATGGACGTGTTCTTGAGATCGATTCCGTTATTCTAGCTACTGGATACAGAAGCAACGTTCCTTCATGGCTTAAGGTAAACTTCAAAGACAACATCTTTCATTACACATTTTACAACATTTAATGTTGTCGGAAGCAAAAAAAACACAAAATACCCACCCGACCCGGTCCTAGTTTTGTGAGAACCCGACCCAAGTTATATTTTGAATGTGACCATTAAATGCGAATATAATCATACAATATTGGTACGAGTTCTTAGGTTAGATTTTGGAAAATTCGGTATTGTCCGTTAATAAATGTGAATGTGTGTGTGTACTAGTACTAATGATAATTATGAATTTTTTTGGTTTGGTATTCAAGGATAATGATTTCTTCTCCGATGATGGGATACCGAAAAACCCGTTTCCAAACGGATGGAAAGGAGAGGCAGGATTGTATGCAGTAGGGTTCACGAGAAAAGGGTTGTTTGGTGCATCACTAGATGCAATGAGTGTGGCTCATGATATTGCTAATAGATGGAAAGAAGAATCTAAACAACAACAGAAAACTGCTGCAGCTCGTCATCGTCGATGTATTTCACATTTCTAATTTGGGAAAGCCAAAAAAAATATTAGAGGAAAATACAAGAGGTGATTATGTGAGGGAAAAAAAGTATGATTAAGCCCTCTCCTTAAAACGAAAAAAAAACCGAATAAACCCATAAAAAAAATGTGAAAAATATGTAACTTGGGGTATTTTTTCTTTGTTTTTAGGAAGATGTGGCTTTCTATGTTTTGATTTCAAGAAGGTTTTATTTTGTTGTTGTGTAATTTTTGTTTTGTTTCTTCATTTTAGATTTTGAACTCTGTAAGAAGTTTTGCTTAATCTAATATGACACATGTTATTATGTTTTATCTCCATGATTTTTTTTTTATGTATACAATAATAGTTTTTTTGTAAACATATACATACAATAATAGCTATTATGGATTTTTTGGAAGAAAAAAGATAACTTTTTTAGATTTTGGTTGGTTGTCGCATGAGTTGTATGAGTGTAAGAAGTATTTTTCTGTTATATTCGGAAGTGAAATTAGTCATCAAGACGATGATTTATATATGACCAACATAATAGTTTTAGCGACAGAGTATTCAGAATTTGTGATAATGACGACAAACTGACTTGTATTCTCAACAATCTTAGACGAGTTTAAGAGGATTTTTTGTTTTATTTTGTTCGGTATCTCACATTTACCACTCCCATTTAAATTTTATAAATAGATAATATAACATGAAGTGGTGGAATTTATCCATATCATATTAGCTTTGTAAATTTTGTATTTTCGATTCAGTTTTTTAAACCGTTTTAATGGAAAATTATCAGTTGACAAAAAAGATTAGGAAAATGTAGAAGAGAAAGAAACAACTAATGTTATGCTGTTTCATTACTGGAAGAAGAATACTCTCACAAGTTAGAGCTGTTATCTTAGTGATTTAGGAATTATTAGCCCTTTTCTAATAATTTAATTTGACAAATGATTGATTACACATGATTAGCTTGGACAATTAATACAAAGTATTATGATTACCCAACTCCCTGGGGGAAAAACATGTGGGATATGCAAAATCCATTAGAAAATGTAACACTTTATCTGCTAACCGGAAAAATACATAAATATCTATAATTTATCCAAACATTCAGAACATTCTTACAAAAACTTGGAGTGTTAGCTTAACAGCTTAAGAAACTAATTACAAACATATAATAATAAATTTTATGTTTTTTTTCTTGCATGACATGAAATAATTTTATATTGAATAAAAAAGTTGCAATAATTTCTACTAGGCTATGAATGAAACACATACAGATGTATGTTTCTATATTATATATGATGTAGTAGATCTTAAAACATACAGATCCAAAATATGCAATATGTAGACATATACTCAAGCACTATATAACAATTTTATCTGTCAATTTGCATTTCAAAAATCATTGAAGGTACATTTATTTCACTAAACATAAAAAAAAAATCTGTTTAACATACTCTGTATATGGACAAAACCTCTGTTGAAAAATTCAACTCTGGAGCAAAAAGAACCAGGCATTTATGAGTCTCTCAAGTTTCATTTGAGATCTGAGACCCTGCAGGCAAAGTCATTGAACTAGCAGAACAGAGAATTGACAAACAAAAGGACAAAAAAGTGAAAATTTTGAAAGTTTCAATTTGTGAAACGTGGTGATGAATGACTGAGAGAGTCAGAGCTAAACTATGGTTCATTCTTCTCTGGTTCAAACAAAATACATTAAAAGCTTATTCCCCCCAACTGTGTAAATGTCTCGTTCCCATCTTCTTAAAACAGTTATTCATGTTCTCATATAAAACCATGCAACCTTTTACTCAGACTTCACCTTAATCTATGGACATGGAGGAAGGGAAACACATGGCTGATTTAGATTCAGCCGCCCATTTAGACTGTTTTGTTCTTCTATGTTTTCTGTCTACAAACACCAAACCGACCCATCTTTTCTTGCCGGTGTCTTATCGAATTCACGAGGGAAATAGTTTTGGATATTACTAACATACTACAAGTTGAGAACTGTAGGACCAATGTACATTTACTCATTCTAGAACGAAATTTACACTGGGGAACTTACATGAGAAAGGCCTAAAATGTTCATTTCTGGGAGAGCATTTTATCTATTTGGCCGTCTTTGTTGTACATTTCCACTATCTTCTTGGCATATGAAGGCATGTGACTGTTAGCCCTGCAGATGGTAATGCAGAATTGGATATTAGAGGGCGATAAAATAGTATAGAAACATATGATTGATATAGTAGTTTATATCTAGGGATGTGCTTCAGATTCTTACCCTTCTTTTCCCCATTTGCGGTTTACGTGCAAATAGTTTCTGATCGTATGGTAATCCAGTGAGTACCGAGCAAATTCTAGACCCTTAGGACCAACCTGAAGCAATAATGCATTTACAAGTTAAGAAAGTCTTGACATTTTATGCATTGTGGTTGGTTTTCTGTTTGTGTTTGTAAGGAAAGAATCTCACCAAACTTAATATGAACGCAATAATGTTTCCAACAAATATCGGTGCCGGCTGAGAAGGACCTCGACCTGAATTTAAGAGAAGTTGAGAAGTTAGAAGATTTCAGCCCAATTTTAGTTGCATGCCTTTCATGGTATCTTATAGCTTTAAGAAGTGACGATTCCAGAACAAAAGAGTTTCAAGAAACATACCAAACTTGGCAGCGTCATCTGCCTTAACGGTCTCTGTCACAAATGGTCGCCGATCACCCTGAAACCACAGCAAAAAAAGATATGTTTATTCACGTTTCCTGCTAAGTCTTAAATATAACAAGTAGAAAAGTTAGAAGTTTTACACTGCTGATTGTAGGAGAGATCTCCAAAAGGTTTTCTACTAAGCTAAGCATTTCTTTCCCGCGTTCATTCCTGTAGTTTAATGCATAAACAAAACTAATTTTAGCCAGCCTCACGAGTCTACGTGGTTCATGTTAGAAATGGAGATAGAAATGTTGACCTCACTGTGATATACTGCGGATGGTCAGTCATGTTCACACCAGAATATTTTGGAACACCCATATAACCGATAACCAAATCCTAGATAAACCAGTGGATACATAGACTTGTAAGGAAAGGTTTGAAATTGTAGATTCCAAACTAATTGGAAAGACATCTTAATTGCTGGAGAAATACTCACCGCTAATCCATTTGTGTAATCAAAACAGCTGCAGAGTAGAAAATAAAAGGCTTTGTAAGAAGTCACATTGTAGACAACCTTCAAAACTTTCTATAAAAAAAACTACATCACCTATAACATGATGGAGCGATGACATCAACCAAATCGTTTGCTGGTAGAGAGAAATATGGAACCTGTTTAAGGAAAAAATTATCAGTATCAAAAGGACTTAAAGTTGTAATCATCACAGGAGAAATACAGATCTTAAATGATTGTACCTCTTCTATGTGTCCGTCCAAATGTTTTAGTTGGACCTGCATGAGATGTCAAACAAGCTTAAGACCGCCAATGCAAATGCTTATTGCTGATAGTGTAAGAAAATGACAGATAACAGTGTGTATCAGTGTAACCTTGTAATCTTGCATAAACTCATAATGCATAACAGTCTCTGGTTCCTTACTAGCCGCTTTCAGAAACTTGTCTAGTCCATCCCGTGTTCCATTGTCCACTATTGATTCACAGATATTATAAGTACTTCTTGAAACATGTAAAAAGGAATTTCTAGACTTGCACATATGAGACCTCAAAGAAAGATATTAACAAAGCTAGAGAGGATGAGTAAATTACCACAATTAGTGCCTAATACATACAGCTTTTCAAGATTTAGATGCTGCTCCACTGATCTCAATGCTGCAGTATAAGAAATTACTCTGCATTACAATACTACGAGTCATGGTATGGAGAAACTTGAAAATATAATCTAAAAGGAAGTCAGACACCATACCTTGCACTTGGCAGCCCACGCCGCAGAAAAGAAGACGTTTCACTCCAGAAGCCTGTTACAATGCAACTTGCAATTTCATTTGAAATCGACTCGGCGAGAGAAAAACATACAAGAAAGAAGGGTTGGCAAATAACCTCAATTAACTCAAGAGTATTCAGATTGGGAGACAGAGTTGGTTTGACACCTCTTGCAGCCAAAACTTCTTCAGGTATCCTTAGAACATAAATAAATCAAACATCAAGAGGTCTTTAAAGTCAGAGTAACACCAGAATATGGATACACAATCAAATTGAAGACTTGAAGGAGAATGGCCCCAAATAAACCACAGAAGGAAAATGAAAATACCTGGCTAATACTGGTCTTGGAGATAATCTATCTTCAGGATCACTATTTAAGTCAATAAATCAAACACATGATTAAATGGAAAAAATCTAGAACATAATTGATAATGTCAGCCTAATGGCCCTTGTGAAATGAAACATCAGGTTTACCTCTGCACACAAACAACAGCCTCAACCATGTTAGACTTCAGCATCTCAATGGCTATGGTTGTGACAATTCCAGTCCACTGTGCTCCTGAAACCGAAGATAGAATGAAACGTAAACTACAAAGCTAAGCCAAATTCTGAAACTAAGGTTTAATTCATCCCTTTACAACCACATGAAACACAAATGTCACATAGCAATCATAGAGATTATACAAAAAGAAACAAAAGATACCATGTAACCAAAAAACACAAAGCTTATTTATTTTTAACGAGACACATAATGGCCTAGCATCGGTGTACCTTCAACAGGCTTCAGCTTACGAGCATAGAGCTGCTCCTGATGGACTCCAAAATATGTATCTTCTAAGGATTCTGCTTTCCTTCCTCTACCATGCACAACAGGTTCCAAGCTCTACACAAAAACTTTGAATTTAATAAAATAAGAATCTTAACCCATCAATTTAAAAATGTAACAAGTCTTATCCATTTGAAGGCCATATGGTGGACATTACCTCAATCCTTGACATTCCATCTCCAAGGAATGCACATGCATCCTTCACATGGGCAATGTAATAGGTGTCACATAACCCACATCGACTGCAGAACCCAATTAAAGCACCAAGGAAATTCGATAAGAACCAGACACAAAAATAGGGAGGTATACAAAACTAAAGAAGAAAAAGACAGAACCTGCAATGATCTTTGGCTGGATAGGTGCCTCCAGGTGGTATAGGTTTGGACTTTTCCCTCCAGTCATCTCTTAGTTTCACTTTCCTTTTTGGCCCTGTATTCACATCTGCAATTGAAGGTCACAAGCAATGGAAAACATAAATTTTAGGCAACGGTCAATACTATATGAAAACGAAATATGTTCTTTAATTCTCATATTTTCAAGCAGAAGTAGCCATTTAACACACGACTCTATCTTCAAACTAGATAGTGACAGCCATGGAAGATCATTCAATGTGTTATAATTTCTTCAAATACAAAAAATTCAGAATCTTTCACACAATTTCATCCTTCCAATTGAAGGGTTATCGAAAAGTTTCGGAAAGACGGGTCATTTAAGAATCTAATAAGACATGGTGGAAAGAGTGTAAAGATCGAGAGAAAATGGCAGAATAAATTGAGCACCTTTCGAGCGCGGCGACGAAGAAGAAGAGTTAACGACAGAGAAGAATGGAGGAAGGTGAGAGAGCTTGGAGGTGACAGTAATCATGCTTTGCCCAGCGAGAGAGAAGACAAGAAGATATTTTTATGGTTTTGAACTTGGATTCCTTTTGATGTGATAAGAAATAACCGGAACCAAACTTTTGGACACCAATTCTAAACCGGACTGAAAAGTATGGTTCGTGTTTTTACACTTTTGTCTCATCTTTAAACAAAGATAATGTATCAGGAAAACCAATAATACAAGAACAACAGTATGTTGAATCAGCCTCTTATTACGCAATGAAATGTGTCAAGAACATTGTTAATCCTTGGAGAAACATTCATCCATTCATCATCATCATCATATGAACTTGAGAGAAACTAAGAAGAGATCACCAGACATCAGGACGGAGTTCTCCAGTTGCTGGTGGCATCCAACGACCAGAGTTGTACACATTCTCACCAACTTTCCATCCAGGAACATCCTTCATCACATCAGCCTCGTATTCTAGATACTTTTTCCACTCAGACACAAACCTATTCAAACAAAGAATGCAAGCTGTAGTCAAAACAAGATTACTACTGTGTGAATATTGTAGGAACAAAGACTTATGTGAGGATATCTTTTACCTTTCATCTTCTTCTGCTTGAAGAATGGGAAGTATTGCTCTACGAGCAGCATACTTCTCTTCCTTCAACGCCCTACACACCATATCAATCTTTATAAGAACTTTGAATGTTATACCTGATAACGAATTAAACTTGTACTAAATACTTTTTAACATCATGGGGTTATTGCAAGTTTCTTAAGACAAGTTAAGTAGACCATTGACAACAAATAGGATACCGAGTTTTTCTTGTTTAGTAGAAAACCATTGGACATCAATATTATAAATGCGTAAAAAGATTGTGATCAAAGCCAGAGAAAAATGTATATACAACTACTAATGGCTAACAATTTAGCTACTGAGAACTGGTATCCCAATAACTAATAACATAACTCAGGACTAGATGATTGCTTTCTCATAGGAGATTCACGCCTACACAACTGTGGCTTAAGGGGTTTAATAATTGTTGGTATATTTTCTATTCCTTCTAAAAGACAAGTAACCTAACTTAAAAATGTAACCCCTTCACAAAGCCTATGGTTCCATAGGATAACATAAACCAAGGCCTGAGCCAGTTAACAAAGCATATGATACCATAGAAACACTTATATCGAAAGCCACCAGATATGACGAGCTTCAAAATCAAGAGTATATATATGATATATTCAACTAACATCAAACCAAACATTCACCAACAACTCTGACTACGATTAAACTCCCTCAATTTCCAAAAATTCATGTCAAAAGACTTTCCTTCTTTCATTCTGGTCTTTTAACAACAACCCAAAATACACCAAACTGATAGCTTCTGAGCTGCTCTAACCCAAAGATATAGCAACATTTAATCAGAATTCAACATTAAACGATTCTACACAACAAACTTAACGAAGCCGATCTACAATTTCAAGAAGAAGAAAAAAACGAAATGGGACATTTTTACCTTCGGATTTTGTTTCCTTGGCCAACCTGATACATCCCCCAAGCAAAAGCACCCGAAACAGTAAGGAATATAGCCATGGCACTAGGACCCGTATTCGAAATCCGACGAGCATATCGAATCGGAGCAAACCCACCCGGTGGTGGACCATCTTGAAGCAAAGGCATATCCTTCACACTCGCCATTCCTGCCTTCTTCCTTATCATCGCCTCCGTCATCTTCTTCTTCCTCAAATTCACTCCGATCACTCCAAATTCCGATTTTCATTCCGATGAACAAAAATGAAAACAAAAGGAACAAATTCTAAATGGGCTTTCTTGTGGCCCATTAGGCTTAAGCCCATATGAGGTCACGTGACTGTCTTCTTCTTCTCGAAAGAGATTAAAATCCCTAATATCTTTCTGATTTGTTTCACCCGCCGCTTGGATTAATCGAAGAAGATGGTGGGATTCAAGAATCGATACATGTTGTTCGAAGTTTATCTAGATCCAGACAAGAACCTACTCGGAGAAGGAACACCGATCATCATCACAAAACACAATCTCGGGACAGCAATCGAAGACAGCATCCTCATCAATTTCGGCGAGTGCGGTCTCGGTTCCTCTCTCGGATCTTACCAATTGAAATATATTAATCCGATTACGAAGACATGTATTGTGAGAACATCGAGGGAAGATCATAAGCTAGTTTGGTCGGCGATTACGTTGGTTAAAAGCATCGGAAACTGTCCTGTCGTTTTTAACTTGCTAGATGTCAGTGGTTGTATCAGAGCGTTTAGAGTCTCAGCTTTGAAGTGTGAGACGGAGAAGTTTGAGCAGTGTCGGAAGAGATTGTCTGAAGATGAGATTCGAGAGATGAATAAGTGTCTTGACAAGATCAAAGTTTTGGGGAATTGAAATTAAGTTTAGCCTTTGTTTTTACTCGAATTTGATCACTAAGTTTTAATAAGTGTAATTTTACCCTTCTAATAAGTGTATGTTTAATTGTTCTGAATTTTGATTAATCGCTCTTACGGCGATGGTATAACAAAAAGGTTTAACGACTTAAGTTCCGTCACGCTTCCATTACATTCCAAAGCTTTGTATTTCGAGATGCTGCAGTGAAAGTCTCGGTCTCAAGTTTCTCAGATGAACAATGTTGCTTCTCTTGTATTGGAAAATGTTTGGGATCCTGGAAACAGTTCCATACACAGTATACGGTGTACTCAAGGATGATTTCTTGACCCGCGAATGTACGGAAACAGGTACTGGAATTTTGTCAAGTGGAGAAAGATAAAAAAAATAAATTAAGAGGATTTGGAATCATGTAAAGAGAAAAGTCATTAAAGAGTGTTGGATCAAAAGTCAATAATGTTGAGGTAAAATGAATGGGAAAGGCTGGGGCCTTAATTTTTGTATGAATCAGAAAATTTCACATTTGGAAGTAACTCGGCTACTATATCTCTTCTCAAAATAATTTAATTTTAGTACCCATTTAGTGTATGTTTAATTGTTCTGAATTTTTCGTAATAATATGAATATATCTTTTGTGCTTTGAAGTCACTAGTATCATCACCAAACGGTTATATTGAATGCTCACCATTAATATCCTTTGTGTCATACCGTATTATTAATTACAATTTGGAAGTAACTCGGCTACTATATCTCTTCTC
Source organism: Aurinia saxatilis (assembly GCA_900406295.1). Classification (NCBI taxonomy): domain Eukaryota; kingdom Viridiplantae; phylum Streptophyta; class Magnoliopsida; order Brassicales; family Brassicaceae; genus Aurinia; species Aurinia saxatilis. Next base: position 61,837 of record OVAP01000027.1, on the reverse strand, counting down.
AAAATAATTTTTATTCATCAGTTTCTTAATAATAATTTTGGGTATTTGTAATGTAAAAATAAATGTATTAGGTAATAATATGAATTTATCTTGGTGCTTTGAAGTCACTAATAATATCATCACCAAACGGTTATATTGAATACTCACGTATGAGTGATTCCCGCACGCACGTTGTTTTAATAATGTGTCAAGACACGTGTAATAATACCATTGGTATTCACACGTAAATCCACGTAGGCAGTGTGTAATAATATCATTGAAACTGTTCTTTTGTTGTGTTGTGTTGTGTCGTAGAGAAAATTTCACATTTGGAACTCCTACTATCACTCTGTGGTGTTGTATAGAAAACCTCTCAAACCTAAGCCCCCTAAAATTGATAGAAGTAATAAAACCCCATTTTTTACTTTGCTTTAGTGTACTGATACACACCTCACAACCCTCACTGTTTTTGCTGTATTTATAGGCATAAACAAAACAAGTTGTAACTAGTACGTAGGTTATGGACAATTTAAAAAAAAAAAAAAAAAACTATGTTATGGCGTCACTGTTGATATCACAAGCGTGATGTCACTCCTCTGTTGCTTTGTAGGAGGCTATTATACACTTTTGTTGCTTTAATCAAATTTTTATTACAATGACATCACTCTCGTGTGCTCTTGTTCATATAAAGGTCTAGGTTCCCAATTCTCCTCCTCTGTCCCCTGTTTAGTAGCATACACAAGTCAATGGTCATGGTAGAGTTCCCAGACAGCGCGGCTCTTTGGACAGGTTTCCCTTTCTGACATCTCGTATTTGCCAAGTCCTGATAAAAAGAGACCAAGGTTCGGCTTGGATTTATGGATTTGTGAAAACTGTTACAAATCTGAACGAGATAGAACCTCCCTATCGATTTTACTTGCGAGTTAGATTCTTTTTCTTTCGTTCTTAATAAGTGAGAATTTAGAGACCAACACTAAGTTCTTCAATAACTGTTTAGTCCTCTTGTTTCTTCAACGAGTTGTACTACTGTCGAGCCGTTAGTCAGCTTTACGAATTACGATTACGGAAGTTAAAAGGATGGGCATTCAAGGAGAGTAAAGATTATGTAACCTATATATATATAATTGTGGTCATATCAAAGTATAAGTTTCACCAAGCCTGCCTGCATGCACCATCGGCAGCAATAGTCCAGTTACATTGATCAATGATCTAGATATTTCTTGCTTGTTAGTTCTTAATTACTCTATACAATCTGATTAGTTCGGTCTATATCCCTTTAATACACCACAGAAGAAAAGATAAAAGGCCTTATAATCTTTTGAGAGTTAAAAAAAAACATAATCTATATCACTATCATCTATGGTAAAGGTCTCAGTCCTTGACAGTGACGGAACTGAGAATAAAGCAGATAGGATACAAACCATAACGTAGATGGTATACCGAAAACGAGAGCAAAAACGGGAGAGATGGAATGGATGAAGATGATGAGGAGAGCAACGGCCGCCATATGGCTGATAGCCATGAGGCCGCCTTCGAACGGACGATCGGGCGTGTTCGTGTAGAAGAGGGTTGACCATATAGCTACACCACAAATGAAACCAAAGCAGTATACAATAAAGATCACTATGATCAACTGGTAGTCTGGAGTAACTATGGTTATCTTGTAGTGTCTTATATACAACAAGGCTGCAATATTCAAGACTGACAAGAGTGTGTGCATCACAATGTCGTAAATCAGAAACTTGTTTTGCCTGCATTACATACATCGAAACGTATATTATAGATTATTAGTAATAACATCAACCCTTATACAAATTTTATATGAGAAAACAAATCTAACTACAGATACAAAAACTTGATGGGACTTACCACCATGGACTCCGCAGACTCGGTCGAGGTTCCTCGACGATTTGAGGATTCATGGCTTCCTTTCTTGGTGACAATATTAGCTAAAATTAGGTTAAGGCCTTAACTAAAAAAAATACACAAAGAAACATCTTTACATATTTTAAGGAAATATGAATCGTTTAAATATATTTGTATAGTATTTAAAGAAATATGAATCAGTAAAATATCTGTATTTATTACTTTTATGTAAGAATTTGAATTTGAATTTGAATCTAAATATATGGATGTTCCACGTAATAATAATAATAAACCTATATTAAACATTAAACATATGATGGGTCGAAACCCAATACTATAAGACACTAAGTTGGGCTTTTCTGGACATTTTGAAAAAAAAAAGAAAAAAAAGTGGGGCCTGCCTTGTGGTAGTAGAGGTTGCTTATGGAAATTTGTAAGAAAAATGTTATTTCGGATCTTCGATTGCTGTCCTACACATAGGAGTGTAACAAAAAAGATGAAAGGGCTAAGCATGTATACATATATTACCAAAGGAAATCTTCAAACTGTATGAGACTCATCAACAATTTTTGTATCAGTACGTAATCTACAAGCAAAGGCAACAGATCAAACAAAATAAAGTTATATGTTTCTAAGAAAGCCCTAACCCTAAACCCTAATTTGAACACTTACGGTCGCTGAATGGGTCAACTATTTTTTCAACGATTCATATTTCCTTTAAATACTAAATATATACAAGGAAAGTAAAGATTGAAATCTGAATTTGAAAATACGAATGCTCCAGATAATAATAAATCCTCTTGTCATTGCAAATATGGAATGATTACACAGTGGGCTTTCTCTGGGTCGAAACCCGTAAGCCAATTAGGTTAAATTTAAACTAAAAACAGCAAAGATCTAAGGGAGACACACAAGCAGCAAGTGACAAGAGGAAATAGATATAGTTTAGAAGTGGGTGAGAGGAGCAGCTGGCGTTGGGGGACTTCCCAACTTAGCCCTCGCCGCTTCAACAAGCTCTTTGGTGATGAGGTCGTCTGGGAGGGTAACGGTGGCGTACAAGGCCATGGTGGTGAGAGCATTTGTGGCTGCTTCAGATGATGGGTTCGTTTTTAGCACATCTAAGAACTGGGTGGTCTGCCAGGACAGAAACTGGCCGGCCCTTACGTGACTTGCTTGATCGTATCGCAAGTTAATGCAACCCATCACAGTCAACGAGGCTGTAGCAGAGACTGCGAACCAAACAAGGGCGTGATATTTGAACATCACCCCCATCAAGCACCATATCACCACATATCCGGAAGTGATACGCGCCTCGTCAAACACTCGTATGTGTTCGAACCTGGTTCTCGTAAACACATCAACGGAGGCGAAGGTGAAGTAGGCCATTCCGGAGTAGCCGGCAGCATTCACAAGCTTCATTTTGGTGTGGTCGTTGGCGTCCTTGGCGTGGTCGTTGGCGTCCTTGGCGTTCAGAAACGGTGGGTTGGTAGCCATGAAGAACATCAAAGTTATAGCTAAGACGCTCAGAAGTATTGCATTGGTCTTCACGGACATTTTTTCATATTGTGCTCCATTGAAAAGAGGTGAGGTAATACCCCAAGCCATTTTTTATTTCTGGTTTTTTGGAGTAGTTTGGTGTATTATAAATTACATGCAGTGCTGATCTATTTATAGAGAATGAGGGTGATGACATCACTTGATGACCTCACTGTTGTGATGTCACCCACTTGTCACTGTTTCTCTGCGTGTACGAGGAATACACACTTTCAATGATATTCACTTGTGACTGATGGAGGTGTTGAAGATGGACAATTTTATGTTTGTTTACATCACTCCTAACATCACCCTTACTTTGTTTTGTCTCATTGATATGTCAATTTTGATTGACCCTCTCCTTCACCCATTCTGTGTGGTCCCATAATCTCTCTTTCCTCTCAAACTACAGCCTTTATTCAGTTTCTCTCAAACTATATATTGTTACTTATTGTATCTATTTAAGCTGGTATGATATATCTCTACTGCACCGTCAAAAACTCGGTTTTGATGATTAAAAAATTATTTTATTAAACTTCAAAAAGGTTATGTGAAATTTGTTTATCCAACTATTGCTATGAATCGTGGCATGTCATTTTAAGTGTTTTTTTCTTCAAGATTGTTAATTATTAAATGTTTGCCAATGATAATTGAAACAAAATTTTATCTTATATTTTTAACATTGTTTCTTTATCTTTTAGCTTGCTTTACACAGATAACAAAAAGAAAAAAAAATGATAAAAGTTCCGAAACAAGACACATCGTTTAAGCTTCATTTCATTCATTGCAGTAAAGTTTTTTTTTTTAAAAGTCAATTATTTGAGAGATGATAACTCCATTAAGAACTCTGATTATTTGGGCTTTTTTGGACATTTCCTCTGAAAAAAAAAAGTGGACAAGCCTCACTAATCAGCAGTTTGCAAGTGTTTAATGAAATTTGTAAAAAAAAAATTGTTTTACTTGACCGTCGTGACTTTCTTTTTGTGATATATAAAATGAATTATTAGTAAGATATATATATATAAAGTTTGTCAAAATTTAAGTATTGTTGTTTAATACTCGTAAATGTATCTATTAATCCAACAAAATAAAATGTATCAACTAACCCGAGGACAAACCGTGTCTTTCTTTGTCATTCTACGTATTTTGTATTTTAGTTAGTAGTTAAATATATTACATGTGTGTTTTTAGGCACTGGAAAAAAAAACAAAAGGGTCTCAATATCAATAAACAAACACCATATCAGGACTAGTTATGTTGTTGACTTGTTGCCCTATGCTCGAGCTGAACAACTAACGTTAAGCCGAGAGTGTAACAAAACAGATAAAAGGGCTAAGTATATATACATATATTAATTACCAAACGAAATCTTCAAATTGTATGAGACTCATCAACAATTTTTATATCAGTAATCTACAAGCATCTGGCTCTCACGAGAAACATTTAAACAACAAATATTTCAAAATGAATAACGAGAGAAACACAAGTTTAATCAAATCAAACACATATTTCATTCAAAGGTACCTCTCTGCAATGTAAGAAGAAACATTATCATTGGTCTTTATGTTGAATTAAAACGAACGGATGTGTATGTTGAGATTTGTTCTTTATTTGGTGTATTCATGTGAAAAATCAAAACTAAGGTGTACAAGTGTAAAGTCGTTGAATTTGGAAGTTTAATAAACACAAAAATTCTCACTTGTAGGATGATTCAAAGTTCAAACTTTTGAATGGAGGAAACTGAAAGTTTGTTTTTTTCGAATTTGGCCACTAAGTTTTGAAAAGTGTATAATTTTACCCTTTTAATGTATTAATGGTTTGGATTATTGGTGTTTTTTGTGTTGAATTAAGAACAAAGGGGTTTGTTAAAGCATCTCTCTCTTTCTCTTTCTGTTTTGGTAAAGACATATTATATTGTTATTTTTGGTAACTAGTGCATATTACCGTGGTAGTACTTCAAAGTAATTTCTGACATTATGGTTCCATAAAAGAAAATCTTTATGGTTCCATAAAAAAAGAAAAAAGAAAGAAGTAATTGTGACATGTATGTATTTTGTCTTGTTTCCTTGTGCTTCTTTGACATAATTTGCCAGCTCGTTTAATGTGTTTCTTGTTTGGGCCTCATATGGGCTCGTTTTATGTTTCTTACAAGAGTTTACGTACAAGTAACAAATGAGCTAAATTAAGTGTATCCATCATCATGATCATATCAAACTAGCTCGTGGGAAACATTCATGCTTTTCACCAAGCCTGCATGGACCAAATTTTAGTAAATCATGTTAGTGGTTTGGATTTTGGGATACTGGGTTTAAATTTAAATTTTAATCGAATGCTGACACACACACACATATATATATATATATATTAATGATAACTTAAGGGTAAAAAGTGCAAAGTTGTTGGATTTTGAAGGTTACTAAACATACAAAAAAGATATAATAATATACTTGTCTCTGACTAAAGTCAAAAGTAAAAAACTCTTCCAATTCAACTTCAACGTACATTTCTTTCTTCTAATGAATACCGAAAGATGTTAGTTCGAAGCAGCAAGGCTTACCAAATGAGACACCAAATCTTCAAGACACGAAAACTGATTCAATAAACTCTTTTCAAACTCTTCACTCCCATTTTCCTCTGATCTCAACTCACATAAACCTTCGTTTATCCTCTTCATTCCATTCTGTAATAACTCCACTCCTCTGCAAATTCCTTCCGGAAGTTTCCTTTTCTTGTTCGGTCGTTTCTCTACCTCTTCAACGGATCTCTGCTTGCTTCTTCTTTCTAGCAGCTTCTGCATTGTTGCCTTAATCTGCTTACCTTCTTTCACAAGTAACTTGAGTTCCTCTTGTGAAGGTGTAATTGAGAGAAGCGCTTCTTCTTTCTCCAAGAACGTCTTTAATTCCGACATGAAACGCTCTGTTTTCGCTTCTTTTCCAGATGCTATGTCAAAGGCTAAAGCCGCGTCTTCAGGTACGAATCTCCATAACTGATTACAGCTCGCATGTGCACAGAAGTATCCAAACGCAGTAATCGCATGGTGTACCAATGCCCAGTGGCGTTTCCTGAGAAGATCATGGTAGAGTTCCCATACAGCGCGGCTCTTTGGACAGGTTTCCCTTTCTGACATCTCGTATTTGCTAAGTCCTGATAAAAAGAGAGCAAGGTTCGGCTTGGATTTATGGAGATGATGATTATCAGCTTCTGAAATGAATAGCCTCTGAAGCTCTGTTATTACATTATCCATCTCGTGACAAGTGTATAGCTGGTCACTTCTTGAGATGATTGAAAGTGTTTCACTCAGAATCTCACTGTAACAAACCCTTGTCTTTTCATCTTTGGAGTTTCTGTACTTGCGAATAAGATCGACCACAAAGCTCAGAGTTCTGGGATTAGCTTCTGATATGCTCATGTTTCTGTGTAGAAAGAACAACGGCAATCAATATCCACAAGGCAAAAAAAAAAGAGAGAGGATATTGAGTCAATATTCTACTCCGAAGTTCACACTATATTCAATTTGCTATCTCCTGCGATAGAGAGTTACAGGGAAGTGTTCAGAATAGATATAAAAGTTACTTACAGTATCTGAAGGCAAGCAGAGAGTGCGAAAACTGGACCTCCAAGCACTGTGTATCTTGAGGAATTTGATGGTTTTTCTTTGAAGTTCTTGATGAACTCGAAAAAATCTGCAATGATCAGCTTCCTCGTGTCGTTTTTGATTCTCTCTGGAAGATAATTCAGTGGAAACCCGTCTAATAGCAAGGCTAGATATACATCCGATGCAGATTGAGATCTGCTCTCAATGGAAACGTTTTTATTAACTCGAGCTGTTAAAGATTTGGGGCTGTGAGTAAGAAGAAAGCAGATGGACTTTGTCGTTCTTCTGAGAACGGAATCAGGACAAAGTAGCATTTCTGATGATGACATTGACAACATGAATGAACTAAGTTTATCAATCATATCAGCCAGAAAATCCTCAGTGGCATGACGAACCCAGAAGCACCAAAGTTCCATAACTATCTGCCAACACAAGAAATGTGGATGCAAGAGATTCTGGAGTAAGAATGTTTCAAATTCTTCCCAGGCAGGAGTTGAAGACAGTATGATCATAAGGTTTTTGAGAGATAGAAGCAGAGCTGAATACATCGATTCCCAGATTATTGTCTTCGCGGAACCATCTGCTATTGGTAGCTGAAAGGTAAGGACTGAAGAGTAAACCTCTTCATCCGTTAATATGTCGAGAAGCCACTGTAGCTTTTTGAAGATTCCAAACTTTGCCCCTTCATCAAGTTCAGAAGAATACCTCATGACAGACTGGAACAAAACAACTCGGGCCATGAGCAAAATTTTGGCACTTCTCGCAGAGTCAACAGATAGAGACATGATATCCACCAATGATGTTTTTGTCTGAGAATCAGGGCTCTGCTTCTTACAAATTTGGTTTGAGAAACCTTGTTCATTTACGAACAGTGCATCAAGAAGTGTGACCCTGAATTCTTGTGTTAGTTCACCAGCGTTCAACAGTGCACTTAAAAGATCTACAGTTGTCTTCTCTAGAAGATCAGTCATTACTTCACTCGCAAATTTGCCATGAGTTTGTTGGCTCAATGAAACTTTCAAAGCAGAGATCATCACAACGCAGAGTGCTACTTCCTTGAACACCATAGACGCTTGGCTTGGAAACAGCGCCACAACTTTAACAGCATTGATAAGGTAAAATTTCACAGGTAGAAAGACCCTTCTGGCCTCTGTTGCAGATATGCTTTCCTTCATCGAGCAAGACCAAGCCTCAGCAGCCAATCTCAGAGACTCCTTGATCAGTGATATTAGCTTTACTATGATTTCTCCTACATCTATCTTAGATACCAGTGTCCGCTTGTCTATCTGAAGCAATGCAATCACCCCCTTCCATGATGTATTAAGAATGGCCACAAGATTGCCACCATCTCTTGCGGCAAGCATACCCAATTCACTCAGACAGTTAATTCCCAGCGCAATTATACTTACAAAATTATTCACAATGTTGCCTTCCTCCATCCTTGCCTTTCCTACATTTTCATTAGTCTTGATTTCATTTGTGTCCCGAGTCACCGTTGGGGAGTACTCTTTGCATAGGCAAACAACTGAGTCAATCAACACTTGCGCAGCCTTCAAAATCTCTGAGGAAAAGGAGTCGACTTTCTGTCTCAAAAAAGGGAAGGTGATAGCTATTAATAGATGGAAAAGTACAAAACACTAATCTCAAAATTCTCAACTTAAAGTATTATTAGCTAATGTAATTAGAATCCCAGTTTCATAATAAGGTAAAAGTAGATATTGGTGAAAGATGAAGACGAAATAGAAGATACCTTGGCATTTAATATGACTTCCTTTGTCAGATTCAGCTGCTCTGAAACAAACTTGACAGCTGAGGCCTCACCACTCATGAGAAATTTTTTTCCAAGAGCAGTAAAGCTTGAGGCAGAAAAGCGAAGATAATCCAAAAGAAGCTGCACAGAATTGAACAAATACTCAGTTGGCCAGTTAGCTCCGACAGAAATGTGCTAAGACAGACATCAAACATCACCAACCTGAAAGAAAACTTTGGAATGCTCTTCCTCTTGGGACTCCTCCATTGACATAACAGACATGTTTAAGTGTTTTGCACACCATTGGCTTACCTACAAGAATTGATGTAAGGAAAGATAATACAACAACACTCTCAAGCAGATGTTTAGCAGTAAGCAGCAAAACTGAAACAATTGTACCTTGACACCAAAAGCAAGAAAGTAGTTTGAGCAGTCAGGCCGATCCAAAGCTAAGTATTTTGAAGCTACAGGCAGAATTTCCTTGTTCAACAAACATTGAGATACATCAAGACATGTGAAGTCTTCCCAGAGTGTCTATACTGCTGTCAAGGAGTACTTGAAACCACTAAAGGTATGTCTAATCGACTCAAATCCAGGTGAGTAAACCAGCAATGCATATTAAAATCATAAACATGAACCATAATAAGTTCATCTCTAAAGTGCTTACATCATTGTCCTGAATCCTCTATTCTCCCTGAAACCAACAGTCACACACATACCTTAACATAGTAGTGTGACAGCTATTGCAACTTTTGATAAAATAAGAAAACGGAGTAAACATCAAAAGCATGTGAGGATACTGTTAAGCTCTCCACAAAGGAAGGCACATCAGAATTCTCTTCTATATCCAACTGAGCGAGCCGTGTGAGTAGCTGAACCCGATTCTCGTTAAGCTGTTGCACAAACACGAAAAAAAGTAAAGCTAGTTAGACCTATAATCAAAAAAATTGCTACTCCTTCAAGTGAAATCAACATCAAATACATAGCAAAAAAATCCAGCTAAATCCATTCTTAGTAGCTAACAAAATCTTAGTGTTCTAGTTCTTCATACATCTCAAAAGGAAACAAACATATACCGTATACCTAAGAAATCATAATTATGAAAGCTGATATCAGATTTAAGCTCCAGAAACTGAACCCAGACCATACATATACTTAATCGGACGGGAAAATTAATTACGAACATCAAGCAACCCAATCTATTGCTTCTTTCGTGAATCCAAAATTGAAGCAGAAATTCGTAGAAATTACTAACGGAAGCGAATGAAATCTCTCGAAAATCAAAGAAAATCTTACATCGGAAGATTTGATTTCTTCGAGAATCTTCATCGCATTGTTCTCCATCTCTCGAATTTTGTGTAGAGTGTGAGAAATGGAAATGGCGTCTCGATTCGCTTCCCGCTCTTTACATTTCTGGCTACCTCAAAGTTTTCTCCGGCTTACTTTCTTTGTTTTCGATTTGGATAAGAAAAAAAAGGAAAAACAAAAGATATTTTAAGGCCCATTGGACCATATTGGGCTTTCTCGAAGTCACTGAATCTATACAGGTAAGTCAAAATCCCTCTTACATGACTGACTAGTTGAGCTCTTTGAAGTTTTTTTTGTGCGACAACTTTCAAATTAAGTAACACAAACAGATTCAGAATCTATAATACAACAAATGAAAGGTTACTTCCCAATATGTTATACAGAATTTTCAACACAATTTCAAGAATTTATATGAAAAGATGAATAAGTACATTAAAATCGTCTCAAAGATGCATTGATGAATTTATCACCAGCTATCGATGCTGTGAATCTCCTGGACCTTGACCTCCTTCAAATATTTCAAGCTCGATGTAATTTCGATGATTTCAATGTTGTGAGGAATATATATCCATCCATATACGTCAAGGTATTCAAGTTTTTTACATCCTTCACAAATCAAGGCAAGACCTTTAGCATCCGATGTGGAGTATTGAAGCTCTAGATGCTTCAACTGAGGCATGAGACTCCCAATTATTTCATCCTCCATTCTCTGGATATTTCTATAAGGATATGTATTAAGATAGGCGAGTGGCGCGAGAGTAGTAACTGCACCGGAATACATCCAGGAATGTAAATTTCGTTTTAGGATCTCCATTTGTGGGCAATTCATGCCAAATACTGCTAGAGAGTCGTGAGATATACCATAAGATAAGGTTATATCAAGTTCTCTAAGCTTTGGACAGTTTGAGGCTATCTCCATCATTGATGCATCTGTAATGTTTGGACATCTCGTAACACAAAGAACCTCAAGTTTGGGGCACCTACAAGTTAAACCACCTGAATGTTATACCACCATGATCTTAATGTAATTTACCTTCATATTTGATTTTTGTACTAAAAATCGTCTAGTTTGTATTTTTGAGTTACTAATTCAATAATATCATGTTTTGGGTTGGATTTGTAATAATTTATCAATTACAAAACTAATAACATCACATAGTAATACATTTTGACAACAAAGATTATTTCAAAATCAATATTTTAGTCTAAGGTACCTCTCAGCGACATAAGATATAGAACGATCGGTGCAATGCCTGACACGAATCTCCTTGAGACTTCCTTGGCTCCAATCAACAACAGATTGAATAACCGAGTCTACCTTTACCTCGAATTCTCGACTCCACCAGGTGATCGATTCAGGGACAGACACAAACCGAGTTTCGAGATCCAAGACAGAGTTAAGCAAGGGGTCTTGGCATGCCTTCATCCACGTTTTTGAGACCAACATCGGTCCAAGCCATCTTTGTTCTAGACTCAGCCGTGACATGATCTCTATGAGACATTCTTGAGTCAACTCTGACCAGTTAGGGCTGAGTCCCGATCCCATATCTTGCCTTCCATTGTTGTTGTTGACTTCCATTATTAGATTGTGTGGAGAGCTTCGAATTAAGTTACATTTTCATAACCTTTTTTTATAGTTAATGACTTTTGGACCGTTTCTTGTTAGACCGGGCCAAACACGACATGCAATCTTTGACTTATTAAACAAAAAGAATATGGAATATAAAACATATTTACCTCTTTGGATCTATCTTGGATTATAGGAGTTGATCATTTCATACTAAAAAATAATACATGTTTTTAATCAAGATAAATATAATTTTCATTTGTCATCAAATCTCTTTCGAAATATAGTAGACTCAGGTGGATCTTCGCCGAGTGATAGTTGAGATCTGAGATACTCAAAGTCATTACTTCAAGTCCATTTGCATTTCGTTGATATATTCGTGATGTATCAATTTTTGCATCCCATTTCATCAATTTATCGAACAAATTAAAAATGTCTTTTGAAAATTAATTTAAAATACCACAAACATATTATTTATCAAATGTCTTTTTTATGTGTAACTTTTTAAAAAATATTAAATCATTATAAATTATGATTTTGTTCCAAAGTGAACTATGGTATTAGTAAAAGAAATCATATATGTACTATTATACATTTAACATATATAAATGTAAATGCAAAAGGGAGAATTACGTGAGCTATTGACGTCGTTATTAATTGCAGGAGAAGTAAAATTAAGTTTGTGACAGTGAAAAGGACTGAAGAGAGGAGGATGCATGAAATGGAACAACAAGTGTTTCACATGCAAATCGTAACTTCTTTAAATTTTTTGTCGCTCTCATTCTCATCCCAACGCAATTATTACGTCATTTATTACTACTGCTTACATTTTGTGGATTCTTGCTGTCTTCCTCCACTTTTTTCTTGAATACTTTGGGGGAAATAACTAAAGAGCAACTTCAAACTTAACCCTGCATGACCAAACTACAACGAATACGCTTCTTGTGCAAATTTTTACTGTATTAATTTCCAAAAGAATGCATTACGGTCCTAATTATTGAAAAACATGTATCAAAGGTTCATAATTATGACATATAGAGCAATAATCGATTTTAAAGCAAAAAAAAATTACATAGAGTCCATATGTTATTTGAGACACCCTAGTAACTTAAGATGTTAATGGCATCGATTTTAAAGCAAAAAAAAACTACTCGTTTTTAGCCAGTTTTATCATGTACTAACTTAAGATGTTAATGGCACTGATTCTTTTGAACGAGACCATGGCATGATATATTGCCTAATTGAAGGAAAATTCATACACAATTCGTTTTTTTCTATCCATTTTTTGCATAAGTGATGTTAGTCAATTTTCATATTTAACGATGTCATGAAACATTAATTATTTTGAACATGCAAATAGAGAAAAGAGAGAGACACATATAAACCACAACAAATGATCAACGATTAAACATAGAAAGTTACACATGACAAAACACGACGTCCGAAATCAAAGAAAACGTTTACAAAAATCAGAAACAAGAACATAGATCAAAAGTCACCCTAATGACCACCCGAAAGACCAACAAAAACATCCGAACTAATTAATTATTCCTTGATTAAAAACCCTAATCAAGACAAAAACTCTCTACTAACACTTTGATCAAGGATGTGGATCAACGATTCCACCAACCACGCCATGTCCACCACCGATTCCACCAACACCACCAATACCAACTCCCTTACCGATACCACCAACTCCGCCTAGACCACCAAGACCGCCAAGACCACCGGCTTTACCGATACCGCCACCAAGACCGCCTAAACCTCCTAGTCCGCCGCCTATACCGTGAAAGCCACCGATTCCAGCTGCACCACCAATGCCACCGTACTTACCTATACCGCCAAGACCCCCGACGAGTGGCAGTCCTAGACCTCCTACTCCACCTCCGACTCCGGCAAAGCCACCAACCCCGGCAAATCCACCGACTCCTCCGATGCATTTCTTGTCTTTGGTACTCTTTTGTGGTGACTGACCAGGTGCATTTGCATGCAAGGTCGTTGTTGTTGGTGTACCGTCACGTGTCATCTTCGTGCCCTCGTCAGACTCACCCGGCACGTGACGAGCACGTGCATGGACCAATGACATAGCAAGCAAGACACAAACAACTGACAAAACTCTCGACATCTCTCTCTCTCACTCTCTCCTTTCACTAAATTCTAGTGATCTTTTGTCTGTGTTGTGTTGTGGTTTATAATGAGATTTCTAGGGTTTTTATAGCAAAATTTAAGGTTGGTGACGGTTGAGAGTCATAAATTTGGCTGTGAACAAAATTTAATTATAACATGTTTTGCCATAGTAAAGGCTCTCTGATGATACAACTACACCACTGAATATTCATTGGCGATTCATTTTTCTTTCTTCCTTTTCTGTAATTTTAAATGGCTACTTACTTCAGGCACTACAGCTAGCAAGCACACGCAGGGTCATTCGTTCAATACATATCATAACCAAGGGAGAAAAAAAAATATGAAGATCGAGTCTATAGCCGAACATTTGGTGTTTGGGAAAATTGTTTTAAGTTAAAAATAAACCACATAAAAAAAGACCCTGTAAGTGCTCATGACCGGGTAAAGCTGAAACTATTATTAACGATAAAACAAAAGAAAATATATTAATCGGACGATTATAATTAAGTCCGCTATGGAAGGGGTGATTATGTATAAATAAAGCTTTGAATTACAGTTTGCGTCTTAGGAATTTAATCAAAGATCTCTGATTTGTGAGAAATTTGTAACTATTCTCTCTACACTCACATTTCTCTTCAACACTTTGCTTCTACAATGCATTCATCGATGCATGCATCAAAACTGGCCGAAGTTATGATCTATAGTCGAAAAACGGCAAGGAGTATTCAATGCCGGGCATTCGTTTCAGCTTCAAAGCCCTTACAAGTAAAAACCAAAATACGATTTATATTTAGTAATATGGTTATGCAAGCTAGTAACCCAAAAAAAATCATCAATCCGCAATTTTGCTTATGCATTGTGTAACATTCATGACTCGGAATTTGGTTATGGTAAATGAACACAATAGGGAAAAGAAGAGGCAGAGCAATGCCAAAAAGTTAAAGAAGCAGCAGAGGCAGTGAAGGAAGGAGCAAAACAAGTGAAGGAAACCACCGAATATATCCAAGATGTTGCTTCCACTACGGCTAATCGTGTAAACTAATTTATCCACATTTATGTATTAAACCATGGTTTAAGAATTATGACATTTAATATGCCAAATTAATTTGTTCAATCTAGGTGACTAAGATGACAAAAGATGTTACGGATAAAGTCACTGAAACTACTGAGAAAGCTAAAGGATCAGTCTCTGGTGTTTTCGGCACTGCCAAAAATGCTACCGATATCATCAAGAACAAAATTCTTGGAGGCGATAAATAATTACTTTTTTTTGTTCAAAAGAGGCGATAAATAATTTAATATATAAATTTTGAAATATTTGTGATTTTTTAATAAAAAATTTTTTCAGACAATTTGTGATAGATGAAACTTTTTTTTTTCTTTTTGACACCAATTATAAATTGACCAATATATCATTAATTATTTGATGTATAGCCTTAAAACTGCAACCATACTTTTTTAACAATCGGACATTTATAAGGCCCGGTCCGAGGCTAAAAAAAAGAAGCACAAGCTTTAGGCACCAAAATTTTAATAAGAATTTGGGGCAACAAAATTGAACAAAATCTTTATTGTGGTTTAATGGTTCTGTTATCATTAATTGTAAATCAACAAGAGTTCGAATAATATTGAGGGCATATATTTTTTCTTTTTCTTTAGGCAGCCAAATGTTTTGATATTTGTTGGGTCGTCCTAAATCATGAGAAAACATCTAGATTAGTTACCTAATAATACCACGTGAAAAGGAGTGTATATATATCTATATATAAAAATTCTAAAGATCTAATGCGTGAAGATTGAGTCATACAATCATTTTTTATTTTTTACTCACGTTTGATATATCGAATCATACGATCAGTTTTTATTTTCAACTCACGTTTGATATAGTTCATACAAAAATGGAAAACCGTAACCATATTAGACAATCTACATTGGATTTTGTTTTCTTTTGATAAGTACTACGTTGTTGTTATTACCAAAAGCTTAAAAAAACTAGAACTTATATCGAAACAGAATCAAAGGTCTTTTGGATAACCTTTGGAGTACGTAGAGACACTGTCTCAACTTTTGTTGCATAATAATGGCAAATACGATGTATTGGTCGCTTGAGACATGATTGATCTTTGTGTTGAAGGAAAAATAAAGACTTATGTTAATTGATTTGGTTGAGTAAAGCTGTAAAGTTAATCACTGATGAACTGTTTTTTTAAAAAATAAAAAATGTTAGTTGTGTTATCTACCGATGTGTAATCCATTAAATCTTAAAAGTGATATCAGTAACATGGAGAGTTATTATATAATCCAACAAAAGCCTATTAGAAAAAGGCGCTCACATAATTAATCATTGTTGATGGTAAGTACAGATAAATAAATCTCTATTTTGTCTGTTAAGTAAGTTGTATCTAATCATAATTAGCTAGAATTAAAACCCTAATGATGGTGAAAGTAAAAGGTTATTATAATATGTCGGAACATTTTTGCTCATGGGTCTCGAACTTTTTTGTGTCATGTGTGGGCACATGGAGTCAATTTAGCGTGTTTTAGGCGTCTCATGCTTTTTATGTAAACCATCTACTTTCCAATCCAAAGAGCCAATTAAAATTAGATTTGCTATTTTTCTCCCCCCCAGCATAAAGATATGCTTTCAAGAGGAAAAGCACATCAATAATAACTAATTCAAGTTATGTTATATCTTACATTATGGGTTTCTACATCAAAATTCAGACTAGAAAGTTCCCAGGTTAAGATTAGTATAGATTCTTAAACACATTGACCGCAATTTGCTAATTTGTATTTAACGACGCTAGTTGCATTAAAACTTATTATAATGAATGAATATACATGTTTATGTTGTGAATTTACGAGTAAAATCTAGATGAAATCGTTAAAGTATATTAATAAATTTGGAGAGAAAAACAATTAAGATTAGTACATTATTTTGTTTTCATTAGTTATATAAATGGATTACTTTTGTATTGATACATGATAAGGAAAGCATATTGAAAAACATTTGGAGGTGATAACATAGCTGGCTATCCGAACTTGTCGCAATCAACATTTTCTGTGATGTTTAAAATCTAAGTAACATTGATGCAAAGTAACACTAAACACGCAATTACTATTGCTTGCTTCTTGCTTCAATGGATAAAAAGTACAATCATGACAAGTTACAACCACATGGGGGGAGACAAAGCTACAAAATCCAGCCAAGAAAAAAAGAGACATACAAAGAAAAGTAGGAAGATTCACAAATCATTAAGACCCCTATATTAATTTATATAAACCTCAAGAATTACAAAAGAAAAGAAGAACAAGACATAATATTCTTGTTTTTTTCTTTCTTGGTAGATGACAGATACAAAGGAAGAACAATCTGAGTTTGATCAGACAAAACCAACAACAACAACAACACTTCGGGAGTTTACTCTTTTACATGAAAGGTTGGTTTATTTCCCCTTTACTAGTGTTAACTTGCGTTTTAAGCAAGCAAACCCGAGGTTGAGAAAAATCGACACAAAACACACACCAAAAACAAACAAAAAAAAGAAGATAATTGGCCCTTTTTTTAAATGACAAATGTGTGAAAATGTACACTTTTGTCTGAATATATTGGAAGATGGTTTTAAATTTCGGTGGTAATGGTGGGATTGAGGAGGAGGGTTAAGAAACAACTATGAGGAACATTGACGTCCTTTACGACAACCTAGAGCTCCTGCACCGGAAGTGATAGTTCCTACTAATGAAGAGGATTTAGCTGCGAGGCTAGATGCACGCGCGTAGCTACCGGATGCTGCGGCTCCTGAGGCAGTGAAGTAAGCTCCGTTTCTAAGTAAATCTCCTTCTGATCTCCAGTTCCATCCTTTCCAGTGACCAGCTGGTGTATCTACTCTCTTGGTCACCTGTTAGGATTCAGACATCACATATGTTAGAAACTCGAGACTTCGAAAATCGGATTTTGGTTTAACTGATTTTGATTCGAGTTAGTACCTCTTTAGCAAAGGGGTTGTTTGGGGCGGCGTAGCGGTTTCCTTGACTGTTGATTGTCGGGTTTGCGCTTCCACCAATCGCGTACATTTCCCAGTGAGTGTAGTCATTGTTCACAACGTGGAAATATCCGTGTCGACACCTGCATGAAAAGTTCCATCACTATTGTTCATAAAACAGAACAAAGAAACAGAGCTTCCTCTGTTTTAGCACTATTCAAGAAACAGAACATGTTCTGTTTTTAATGTATATATACCTTGGCATCCTCTGAATAAGTCCTGTTCCAAAATGGTTGTAAGCGATGGTCACTTGCATAGCTTTATCCCTCGTGTAAGAATCACTATGTCCGAGCAACATAACCTGTGAATACAAGATCAAACACACATCATCAATAAACCGAATTCTAAGCTATAGTTAAGTAACAATTCAATAAGTCTTCAAAAAGTACCTCATTGTGATGAGTCATATGGTTGTTAGAGATAGTAATCGCAGTCGAGCCCATGACTGCATCGACAAGTCCATCAGCACAATGAGACAACGAGTTATGATCAATCCACACATGACTCGATCCAAAGATCGAAATCGCGTCACCATCAGCCATAGTCCTCCACCCAAAATGCGTCTCTGAGCTTCTCACCAAAGCGTTACCGGTCGGTGTACAATCATGAATATGTAACCCGTGAACAATCACATTCGTCACATACTGAATCGTGATGCAACCACCATTAGCAATATGAACATTTGAGCCACGTCCATCGATGGTCTTGAAACTGTTAACGATCAGTTCTTGTTTAAGTTGAATCACCATATCACGTTGGAAAACAATCCATAATGGTCTGTCTTGGATCACAGCATGACGTAATGTCCCCGGTCTAGGGTTAACCGGATTGTCATCGTTAGGGTCAGTAACTACATAGAACCGCCCGTCGCGACCACCGATCGCGTTTCTTCCAAATCCAATACCACAATCCGCAAGGCGCTTACGGTTCTTGTGCCAGTTGCGATCACATCTCCAACAATCATCAATCGGGTTGCCTGTTCCGCAAGTAAAGTAACCTAACTTCCTCCTCTCAGTATGGTTCCTCACACTCCTGTAAAAAGAATCATATCCGGTTTAGATTGATTTTAGATTTAATACTCTTAACCGGATCACCCCCACAAAAATAAATAATTTTTGAAAAATCAAAATCACAACAGAACATGTGCACATGGTTGATGATAAATACTATACAAATATATAAATTTTTATAGACTTTTATTTCAATAGGCGTGTGTCGGTGGGATTAGGTTTCTCTTGCTTAAAAGATTCTTGATGCAAACGACGTTAAAGAGAGAGCCGTTAAATAAGGACAAACGAATAATCACCGTTGGATACTGACGATCAAGTCCGTCCCGTTTCAACAGATACCGTTCTGGAATCTTATTGGTCTATTGACCGTATAAAGCGTAAATTGGTTCTGTTTCATTCACATGGCTACTGTCCAAAAATAATTTCGTAACCATATTTTAGTTTTTGTAAAAATATAATTTTTTAACTGTACATGCATCGAGAGTAACTTTTAACGAATTCGTAGTATGTACTCAGCCGTATATATGGTTGGTGAAATCAATGATAATTAATTTTGGGGAGGACATGAAATAAATTTTATTTTGATATAAAAGTGAAGAAAAAACATTTATATATATAATATATGCAATAATGCGTTGGACACGGATCTGAGTAACATTAGTGCATGTGGTGAAAACTGTCTGCTAGAAGTATTAGTTCAACAACGATTGAAAATGAAAATAGAAACAAATGAGAATTCTTATGAATAGTTTTAATATTGTAATATAATACTATATAGAGAAAGAATAGAATGATATAACTTTTTAAAAATATCAATGCATGTAAACATGTAGTAGGTGATATAAATATGTATTACTTTTTATAAAGGAAAGATCACAATAAATATCTTGCTTATAAAAATGATTCTGACAGAGATAATTAATGGCAAATGTTCACGGGATTAGATCTCAGTTGTAGCAAGAATGAATCAATAGTAAACACTGTTTTGACATAGTTTTAGTGTGAACAGAGGGAATTTTAGATGAGCTAAAATATATATAGTAACAAAAAAATGAATTTAAGTTGGTTAGAGAAGAAATAAATGTGACAGCTTTTTGTAGAATTAGATCTTGATCCAACCATAGAATGTGAATATGAATAATTTTAGGACCATACTCAATATTGTCCTTCTATGACTTTTCCCACTTTCACATTTTAATTTAACAATATCAGTAGTTAACTTACATTTCAACCATTTCGAGAACTTCGTTTGCTACTTCATCTGGATTCGGTACTGCGTGCTTGTTCCATTCTCCTTCGTCCGATCTAAAAATTTTGGGGAAAAACATTATTAGAGATATTAAAAAATAGGAAAATTGAGAATCTAGAGAAAAATTAATCATTGACATTATAGTAAAAAAAACTTAATTATTGGACAATGCACCACGCGAAGTCACTAAACACTACACTACTCAATAAAATTCGCTATCCGGAGAAACCGTTAACCTTTCAGACAGAATTATTAAATGACTAAATTGACCCTATCGGACAAGTCTACATAAGCACATTGGTTGAGGTCAAATGAGTAAAATGACGTTAACAGAGTCAAGAGCGTAACTGCATCATATAAAGTTTGACTCATGACTGTATATCCAACTAACAAAGAAAGCAGCATGTACGGTCTAGATTGTTGGATCTGGATCATACCAAAAAAATCCAACGGCTCAGATTATTTCATTTAAAGTAGTAAGGCGTGAGTATTGTCTCTGTAGTAGTAGAGATCGAAAATGCGAAAAGAAACAAAAGCTATTTTCAGTTGTTGTTAAATTTGTCGGTTGAAAAAGAATTAAAATAGTAACAATATAAATAATATATATTGTCTTTTTTTTTTGGAATCTGAAGGAAAATGTAGCCCGAGAATGAGCCAAAATGTAGCCAATTACTAATGTAACACATTGAAATTTTTTGTTTTGCTAATATTCTTAGCAATCTAGAGAAAAATGTAGCTCGAGAATGTAAAAATGTAACAGAATATGTAAAAGCTCGGATCATAACAAAAAGACTCGAAAGAAAAAAGAGATTTTTAACATCTGATTATAGAGAAACAGAGAGTTCAAGAAGTAGAGATAAAGACCTGGAGAGAGACGAGATCTTGTCGTCTGTAACATTCTCCATTGCTCCAACGAAGAAGACCAAACACATCAAAGCTAAAACCCATGTCGGAAGAATCGCCATTGGAGGAAGAAGCAGAGCAAAAGTCTTTCTTTACTCTGGTCCGAGAAGAGAATTAAGAATAGAGTTTAGTGAGAGAGAGAGAGAGAGAGTNAAAAAAAAAAAAAAAAAAAAAAAAAAGACGACACCAAAAAGAGCCGTTAAGACGGCCGTTATGTATTCATACGATGTCGTTTTGTACAATCTTCGCCTTTATTAACGTGATTAGTTGTGTTAATTTCCAATCTCCTTTTTACTTACCGTTCTAACCGCCACTAACTGCTCAGCTCAACCATGTGATTTTAATTTAGAGTATATACTTTTGTTTATTTTTTGCCTAACCAATAATACTTTCTCTTTATGTAATGTGATTCTTTTGGATTTTTATTATTAGAGTTTTAGTCATTATTCAATGAAAAAACAGAGGAAGTTTGTTTTGACATAATAAATACAAAAAAAAAAACTGTTTTAGTAAACCATACTAATCAGACATCAGACTTCTTTAAACAAAAATTCAAAGGATAAATTAAATGTTTCTATTTGGTGACACTTATATACATGTCTCTAAACTAGCAGAATTTAGCTACTTTTATAAGATTCGTTAAATACGTGAATAGATTTTCATAATAAAATGGAACCACATATAATTGTAATTATAGTACTAATTTGTATTCTACCAACTTATTAGTTATTATTGTGTTAAGTAACAAGTAACAACCCAGTGAGAGACATTTTCCACAAGTTCTAGATGAAAAAAACCAATAAACAAAAGTCCACTCATTAGATTTTAGTTAGACATAGATGTCATTTAACCTGACACGAAACCGCTGAAGAAAAATCTTAATTAAGTAATTAATGTTCATTAATCAATTGTTTTGTGTTGTTAATCTGCTCATTTATTATTTCAGATCATGTGTGATGAGACTAATTAATTACTAAAACCTCCTTAAAAACCTTACTAATGTTCATGAACCATTTACTAGATTAAAGTTCTATCACGCTATATGTTATAAATAGCATGGTTAGTCCATATGAATTTCCACGAACTTTTAACTTAACCTATCAAAAATGGTAATTGACTAATTATTGACATATGAGCAATTGAATCATTTCGAATATGACTGGGAGAAAAAAAGAAAAAAAAGGGAAGTAGAAGGTAATTGGCTTTAAACTGATGCTTTCACTTTCGCATTAACAGCCAGTGAAAATGACTCGACCAAAAAATAGATAATACCATTAACTATCATTTTTTTTTTTCCTTTTAATAGTCTACTTGTAAATGACACGTCATCGACACATCGAGAGGAATGATACGCGAAAGAGAGAGTTTCCGTACAGGGGAACTAGTTGTCACAGTTTCCTGCTGAATTAGCGGGTATACATTGGTGTAAATACTATATACTATATACTATAATTCAATAAATATAACTTATTTTCCGTGGAAAACTCAGTTGATTTTCATGCGTTAATCACGGCTTAGAAAAGAAAAATATAATCACGAAGAACTTGAAGAATACGCGTTGAGTCGTTGACTATCCAAAGAAGAAAAATTTTCAGTCTGTTCTCACTATTAGTAGTTTTATACTAGGTGCCTAATAAATTTGGTCAATATGATTAAAGCAGAATTAATTTTGTAGAAAATTAGGTTTGGGAATTTGGCTATCCATTTATGTTCGGATCTAATCCATTCAGATCTCGGATATTTAATTATAGAAAAATTGTATCCGTTTGGGTATTATAAAAAATATTGATTTAGGTTTGGTTCGTGTTTCGGTTCGAATTGGTTCTGTAGACAAAATTGATGTTTATCCGAAAACAATTCGGATAAAAAAATATACTAGTTTTATTACTATTTTAAACCAAAACTGGTTATGTTGGGAGTTCGGTTGGGTTCCAATGCCCCAAAAATCATAAAAATAGATTCAATTCGAATAAATTTTGGTTAATATTGATAAATATAGCCAATAATTTTGTATATTTTGGTTATTTTTATACTATAATTATTTTGACTTAAAAGTAATTAATATATTCAGAATTATAATTGTAAGTTTGGATAAATATGTTATATTATAGGAGTTCATGATCTATTTGGGTATTTTATCGGTTTCAGTTCTATTTTTTCGGATTGATTCAGTTCGAATCTTAAGATCCGGATATTATGCCTAGTGAAAACTAATATAAACAATTGACAAATTGGCCAAATGATAAACCAGACCCCAATAAAAAAGAGGATAAATTTTATTTTTACCAGTTAAGTACATTTTGTTCATAACCAATTTTAACCACATAAATATATCTACTCTAACCTATTAGAAAATCAGGGGAGTAGATTATTTTGACGATTACACTCTATAATAATTAATCGAGTGGTAAGTAGATCAGCTCATCTATGAATTGTAGTAAAAAAAAATAGCATTTTTTATTTTAGAACAAAAATCTGATACAAAACCCACAAATATTTTGGTAGTAATTACTAGCTCGTACTTTAGATAGTGGACCATGCATTTTTTTTTTTTAAGCAGTTGTATTTTCCGATCCTGAGCTTCTACTAATAATAAAAAAATTGTAACTATCAATTAAATATTTCAAGTGAAATTCATATGCCAACAAGACTAAAATAGATAATTAATCGTTTTCTTGATTCCAGTGTTGTTTGTATAAATAGGTATAGACGCTATAATTGAAAAAGCCTTAAATGTTAGTCTTATAATGATTTCTTTATGGATATTAAGTTTTCCTTAGTTGGATGGTATTTAGATAAATATCCAATGATTAAAATCTGGTTTGATTTACCTTTATAGGGAGCACAAATAAAGTTCCCATGCAACAACCCAGCCTCTCTTCTCATCATAATGTCAAGTTTCACGCTTTTACTAATCCCATATTTGACCAATTTACCCTCTTACTATAACTTAGACGTATTAGTGAGAGATCATATCCCAATTTTATCGTATCCCAAATATACACATACGTACTTAATTGGTTGTGAAAGACAGAACAAACCAACACAACGTCAAAGTCAAATTTTCTTACGTGAATTGAGTTTTGTAAGTAAAACGTTACGACTGCTTTCATACATTTGTCCACGTCTCTTAGCCCACTCTATTTTCGTGTCCTCCATCTTTCTCGGACGACAAATTCACAATTAATTTGTAAGATACGAGTATTTATAAAAGTATTACATATACATGTTTTTTTTTGTAAACTTACATATACATGTTAGTTCACTTTGAAACATTTTTTTTTTTTATAAACTATATTTCACAACACACATTATATTTAATCGCTTAATTCTTATATGATAATACAATAATTTAATTAAATAAATTGAGAGTGGTCAATAGGTATAGAATTCATAAAATGAGTTTACCACAAAGAGATAACTTCATGAAATTTAAGCAAAAACGTTATTTTTTTCTCTTTATTTTTAATATGAAGTAATTTGGGAGAATTTTAAACAACAATTAAAAAAACCAGTATTTTTTTTTTAATTGAGTGAATACTACACTACCATGGGTAAACAAAAACTACTGAATGAGTAGAATGAAAATTGAACTTTCATAACCCCCTGAAATTACGGTCTAATAAAACAATAATTTTATAATAGCATCCTTGTGCTTCTTCCAACAAATTAATATAATTTAATCTCCAAATGTATATATACATATATGATGTATACCATGTGTGTTCATCATGGGGGAAGTTGGATTGGTGGTAACTGGTAATAATTAGAACTTCTATTTGTTACACTTTATATTTGCTCAAATTACTTTTGTAAAAGTGCAAAAAAAGCTATAATAAAGAGAAGATCTTGTTGGTGCCAAATGTTTGGTTACGCCAAAACTCACGGGGTCAAAATCCAAATTTGTTCCCCATCACCTTTTTTTTTTTTTAAACTTACAGTTTTTTTCCCTCCTCTCTTTTGCTTTAATCTAATATTATTTCTTGTACTAGTCCTTACCAAAGTGATCAACAGCAAGAAACCCATTAATCTTTTTGGCACTAACCATTAAATTGGCAAAATCTACCGTATAGTCTATAGTGTTTATGTACCTTTCGAGAAAAAAGAAAGGAAAGAATTTGTCTTTCTTGGATGAAGTGGAAGATTAGTGTTCGTGTATATATTATATATATTTTTTTCATGATTGAAGATAGAACTAATCGTGAGATTTGAAGTAATTTTTTTTGCTTCTTCACACCAAAATAAAATATTTTTCTTTAAGAAAATTCAATAGTGTTAACAGCCACAAAAACAGATATTTATACATTTCTTCTCAAATATTATTTGAACTTGAATAGTTATTTATACAGCTAAATAGTTTTAAGAAATAGGTCCTATAATTTTCTTAAAACACCTTAACTCTCAAGCACGTACGAGTTTTATGAGCTTCATAGTTTGTATGATATTCAATCCTGTTATGGTACTAGTGAGCTATCATTATTATTATTATTCATTTGCATTAAACTGGTTTTTATTCAATAACTTTATGAAACATATCTCATTTAGAATACAAGAATTACTGCTCAGAAAAGGAGAATAAATGACTGTTCAAAATAAATGATATAAGCGACCAAACCATCGTTACAATTATATCATTCACGACATCTTTACTGCATGTGTCTCAAGTTGATTGACTTCACTTAAAATTACTTGGATTCACCATCTTCATGATGCAATACCATAAATGCATCTAACTCTGTGTATTAAATTTATACTGTATGTAAGTGTTAAGTGTATCAGTTGATTGACATGAATCGAAACTTGGAGACACCGATCTTCATGAACTAATACCATAAATGTATATAAATGTATTAACTTGATACATACATTTCAGGTATATATGTGAATAAATGTACAAAGCTTGTTTCGTTACTATATTAGCCGGAGCACCGACACTCTTAAAACGTTACAAAAATATCGAATAGTTGGAAACTTGGATCCACTCGATAATTGTACGTCGTCGTTTTGTGCAACGAAGAGACGTCGTTTGTTTTTGTTATGTTATGTTTTTGTTTTTTTTACTTATAACTAAAGTGTCAAAATCTGTAGACAAGAAAGAAAACAAATTACAGATTTTATATTTTCTCTATCGGAAGTACGTTGTAAAGGTTCATTCGTTAATTTTTAATGTATAAATTATCTATAACGTGGCAATGCATTGCAACGTTACGTTCGACAGAGACGTGTCAAATTAAATTCTTCGGACCTTGTCATCGACGATGGTCAAGGTCCCGAGGACCAGAGGTATAATGAAGCAAAATAAAATGCATGCATGTGGTGGCTAGGTAAGACTGCAATCAAGCCGCAGAGGCTATCAATCACAAAGTTAACCATTTTTTTTGTAATTGAGTTTTTTTAAACGGAATATTTTTGTGTTGACAAAATATTTCGATGTATAACTACCAAAATTTACGAGACTAATTTCTTTAGATTGATCAAACAAATTATAATTCCAATAACTGGTTTAATACATGTAATCATTTATATTTAATCAATCCAACTAATATCATACTTTAGATCGATTAGAAAAATTAGTAAATAGACTACTCTACGAATATATATTCATTATGAAAAAATGAATGAGTGGTCAAAATCTGAACCACTTTCACGTAAACTAATTACAATAAGTAAATTAGAATAAGAATAGACAGGTGAACTACAATTGAAAATGTTAATTAAGAAGACTAATGATCATTCTAAAGCTCGTTGTGCCTCTCTAGTCAAATGAAAGCTGGAGAAGTTTGATTCATTTCGATTCCACAAATCTCTCCGTAACAGTTTGAGACAATTAGGCAATTAGAGAGTTAGACAAACATATTGATGAGGAGACATATCAATTGTAGGTATGCAGTAATCAGATAACCGTGAAGGTGGAGAAGCTCCTTATTCAAGTGGGATCCACCTTAATCCACATTTTGGCTAACTTGTTAAAACAATCCTATTCCATATTTAATGCTCAATAGTCATTAAGTAAATAACTCTTTTATCCTCTCATTGGAGATATATTATTGACATGGCCACATTAAGGTGGATGCTTATGAGGCCTCCCAATCATACAGCGAGGGAGTGGCTTCTGTTATGGAAGCTCACGAGGAAGTGGAGCCAAAACATTGACATGATCGATCTCTTATCTAATATGAGGAAGAAGACAATGCTAAAGACCAAACTAAACCAGTTTCATCGGGCCATTAAACCCATTAAAGGTTGTATACCGACAAAACTGGTGTACTAAGTACATATTTTAACTTTGTTTTACATTGATCAAAATTCAACTTAATATCTATCACCATACTGTGTACTATATGTATATATATATATATATGCTTTTGTCTCTATTGTATGTTAATTAGAGAGACTGATTAATAGGTTACATATATCAAAATTATTTTATGTTATACGTGTTGGATTGATTTGCTTCAAAAAGATTAGATTACCATATCTAATAGGATAATGTAAAAAAAAATCTGCTTATGATGAATTAACATGTGACACAAAAAGACACATGATTAATATCAAGATACACTGAAGAAAAAGAGGAGAGAAAAAAAGGCTAAATTAAGATTTGATAACGTACCAGGAAATGAATATAGAAAAATGTCAACCCTTGGTGGGAAGATTTTTTGGTGAACTTTTTAATCTTTGCCTTTTTTTATGGGTGGCCAATAAAAACTGGAGTTTTCTTTAAGATAGCAACGAAGCAAAACCCCACACTCACATGCCATCAAATGCTATATGTTTTGTGAGCTTTCTCCAACCATTCATTCGCAAAATAGAATAATTTTTAATAAAAATTCAGCGATAATCAACTTAATTTCTAATCATATTTATAAACTTGACTCGAAGACATTACCGAGAATTACATATTTCATTAATGAAAACTCATATACGTATTAACACAATAAAACTTTTAAATCGTAGATACTAATTTTTTTTTTAAAACACTTACAATATATTAAGGATAAAACCACCCCCAACAAAATATAGATATCACATGATTAAATGACATTTGTCCATATTACATATTTTAAATTCTCGATTTGAAATAGGGTGTATGAACTTCTACCATTTTCTTTTTTTTTCTAGTCTTAAACAAAATTATACGAAGTTGCATAAAAAGATATCATTCCAACAAAAGTTAAATTATTGATGATAAACATAAAACCAAAACATCATTTCAAGATTTGACAGCCATCAGCCAAAATCATTAACTTTTGAAATTAGAAGTAACTAATTACACTCTGTCATGTCTTGTGTGATGCAGCAAGTAAACTACAAACTTTGGATAATACAATTTTAATGGGCTTCTAAAACGTCTATATAGAAATAAAGCCCAAAGTTAGAACTACCAACTTTGGATAATACAATATTATTAAAATATAATAAAAACAAATAAATGTAAAATTGAACATTAAAAATTTAAGTTTAATCTTGTTTAAATTAGAATTGCAAAGACGAATGAAAGAAAAACAGAAGACGAATTCTAACAGTTTTACAATTTTTAACCGAACCAAAACAAAATATATTTACAATAGCAATCAAGATTATTTATAAAATCAAATCCAAAATTAAACGCCTAAATTGTTTGGTTCGGTTTAGTTCAATTTTTGCTCAATCTTTAATTGAAATGGTGACATATTAATGAAAGTGTTGCATTCAATTTTGTACAAAACATATATGTTATTCGAATGATGATTTTATGACATATTAGTAAAAGTCTACATTCAAATATCTAAAGCCTACAACTCATTTGTAGTCAGATTGCGATGATTCCATATATAATCATCGTCTTTATCATCCAAGACTTCAAATAAAACAAATTGAATGCATAAAAAATAAAAGACAAGAAATATAGTGGAAAAAAATCAAAAAAGTTATTTTACCCTCTACTGTTTTGTATGTTTTTCTACAAATACTAATATCATATCGCTTAACCAAAGAAAGAGAAATCTCCGGCTAATCTGAACCTTGATTAACTTTCGTCAATAAAAATTCAATATTTCTCCTCTCCATATTTTTATTTTGCTTATGGTTTGTTATGATCATTTATTTATATAGAACTTTTATTTTGATTTGATTTTTTTCCATATAAACTGTATTTGACCAGTCTCTAAAACCATGAAAATGTTCAATCTGAATCATAAAAACTTAACAAAACATCTTTTACATTATACTTATACATATATAAATATAAGGATTTCTTGTTTATGTATAAAGAAATAGCGTGTACATACATCATATATATACCTTGATATATACTATCTAAAATTTCTAAATTTCAGATTCATATATTATACGACCATTATACATAATATACTATTTTCTAATCCTTCTTAAAAATAAGGATGCATAGAAATTATATTAAATAACGATGTAGTCTTAAAAAAAAAATGAGAATCACCAATTAAAAATGGTATAACTTTGTGATGTAGGTCATGCTTGTAATTCTAGGTTCAGAACATCTTTAAGTTAGACTAGAGCCGTTAAGCCGTAACCTGAGTTATAAAGACCGTAAATGATTTTAAAATAAAAACCTTAATTTATATTTAAAAATTAAAATAATAAATGTAATTGTCTTAAATAAAATCAAAACTGAAGTAAAAAGAAAACATAATTTTTCTTTGAAGTGTTCCTAATAAACTAGTATCCAAATTTTTAACGTCTACACGTTTAACCTGTTCTATTTCGATAGATAATATAATAAAGTCACTCGATTTTTCTAAATTTAATCTACAATTTGTTTTTGTTTTTTTTAAACCATAATTTTTAAGACCATCCGTATTTAGAATCTCTCATATAAGTCTCCAAACAAAAGATATGTATGTATGTATAACTAAATAATATTAAAATATTATGAATATCTTAAAATGAAGAAAGAGAGTTCGAGAGTCTTTAGAAAATGAGAGACTTACTTAATTTTTAACTATTATTTGGCTATACATATATTTATATTTTTTGTTGAAAGACTCGTTGTGAGAGACTACTAATGTGGATGGTAGGCTTAAATATCTTATGAACAAAAAACAGGCCGTCAGGCGTAAGCTAACGTTTCGAATCTTCTTCGTAGCCCCGGGGCCCTGGCTAGAGGCTACAGCCTTACTAGGCTACATCGTATAGTGGGCCTTTAAAAAGGGCTACATAGAAATAAAGCCCAAATAAATAACTTCAAATCCTCTGTTTTTGATGTCAACGTGGAAAGAGGGGGCATATTCCCCAAGTTCAGTGACTGGCGTTTCCATGTGACAATGACTTTGATTTTATTCCTCTACGGCAAAGCTTTCCCAATACAGCACGACTTTCCAATTAATAGCAACTTTACTTAACAGAAAGCCACGCGTCACTATTTGATAGGTTAGTACATCGAGATTAGACTAAAGTCCCTCACATCGGATTCTGTGGCTCATTAAACAGCCAAATAAAATCTTCCACTTTTTGCATTCTTAATTAAGAAGATCACGCGTTTTTTGTGTACCCAGATCTTATGTTGTTTTGGTCTACAGTATTAAAATCAAATCACATTTAATACGATTCATTACTAAACCGTAATACGCTAATACCGGTTAATACCGTACCAATTGCAAAACGTTGAATAAGGGTGTGACTTATAAGATAAAGCATTTACATTCAATTATGTACAAACCATATAATCTGATTCGAATTTTATGGGTCATTAATTCGATTTTAAAGATTGGTTATGTTTATAACCGGAAACGTAAATCAAACCGGTTCGTTATCTTATTACAGTGTATATTCTTAAGTGTCACTTGTTGTCGTAAGATTCCATTTTCTCTGTTACTTCTTCGGAGAGAGAGAGAGAGAGAGAGAGAGAGAGTTTAGATCAAGAGAAGAGATTTGACTCGAATTATTGCAAACATGCAATACAAGAATCTGGGCAAATCGGGACTAAAAGTGAGCACACTCTCGTTCGGAGCATGGGTTACGTTTGGGAACCAGCTCGATGTGAAAGAAGCGAAATCGATTCTTCAGTGTTGTAGAGATCACGGAGTCAATTTCTTCGATAACGCTGAGGTTTACGCTAATGGTCGTGCTGAGGAGATTATGGGTGAAGCGATTCGTGAATTGGGTTGGCGAAGATCTGATATTGTGGTTTCGACCAAGATCTTTTGGGGTGGTCCTGGTCCTAATGACAAGGGTTTGTCGAGGAAACATATTGTTGAAGGAACTAAAGCTTCTCTTAAACGACTTGATATGGAATATGTTGATGTGCTCTATTGTCACAGGTGAATACAAATTTGATTTTTATTTGTTTTTATTCTCAGTTTTTGAAGATCTAGAGTGTTGTGGCTTTTTATTTGATTTGATTTGATTTGAATGTTTGGGTTAAGATACTGAGAGGTTTGAGATTTGTTATGTACTGTGTTGTCTGTGCATTTAATTTTAGAGAGTTTAGGTTGTGAAAATTGAAATGTTTTTTTATCTGAAATTGACTCTTGTACTATGTTGCATGTCCTTTTAGTACGGATCTGTTTTTTGAAACATACGTTTCAATTAGTAAAATTATAATTTGGATTAGGGATTTGATGTTTAGGAGAGATCGTTGATGAATATATCTTGGAACCAATAAGTCATTGTATCTGTTTAAGTTGTAGCTTTTGTTGTATTGTGATCATTCTACTTTGTTATTCATTTGGTTTCCTGATCTGGTTCGATGTGGATTATCTGGATCTGCATTTTCTTATCTATGTGCTATGGTTTTGATATTGGGTTATTTATGTGTCTCAGGCCAGATGCTTCAACTCCCATCGAAGAGACGGTGAGGGCAATGAACTATGTGATTGATAAAGGTTGGGCATTCTACTGGGGAACAAGTGAATGGTCAGCTCAACAAATCACAGAGGCATGGGGAGCTGCAGAGAGGTTGGATTTGGTTGGTCCAATCGTTGAACAGCCTGAATACAACATGTTTGCTAGGCACAAAGTATGTAATCTAACACTCCCTTTTCTTCATTTTGCTTTCATGTTTGCTCCTTCCCTTGTCTTATTAAGTCTTGCTCTTATGTTGTGTAGGTTGAGTCGGAGTTTCTTCCTTTGTACACAAACCATGGCATTGGTCTCACTACCTGGAGCCCACTCGCATCGGGTGTTCTCACTGGTAAATACAACAAGGGATCTATTCCTTCGGACAGTCGATTTGCACTGGAGAACTATAAAGTATTCCTTTTTACGCCTGTTTCTTTTGTAATTTTGGTCATAATTGTTAGGACATCTATGTTCTGCATCTAAAAGATCTACTGGTGAATTCTATTGCAGAATCTTGCTAACAGATCACTTGTGGATGACGTGCTGAGGAAAGTTAGTGGTCTCAAACCGATTGCAGATGAGCTAGGTGTGACCTTGGCTCAGCTCGCAATCGCATGGTGTGCCTCAAATCCTAATGTGTCATCTGTGATCACCGGTGCCACAAGGGAATCACAGGTTAACTTTTGAACAAGCCTTTGTTTTTTTATAAGAAACATGACTAGACTCAATTGTAGATTTCGATCCAAGATTTGATAATAAGATTTTGGTTTTTTTGTACCTTAACAGATTCAAGAAAACATGAAAGCTGTTGATGTTATCCCAATGTTGACACCAACTGTTCTCGACAAGATCGAGCAAGTGATACAGAGCAAACCAAAACGTCCTGAATCATACCGGTAAAACCAAAACCCGAATCCTTTCTTCGACATCCAATCGGGTTTCGAAAGAGTGTTGCAGGAACTACAGAAAAAAAAATATATATTCGAAGCATTGTGATGTGTTTGTTCTTTGATGTTGTCTCGTTTTGGCTTTTATTTGTTCTATTTAGCAGCTTATGCAATTTTAAGACTTGAGACAGAAAGAGAGTAGTGTGCTTGTTTAGTTTTGTTGTTTCATCTTTTTAAAAATTGTTTTATTGTTAGTTAAATTTGAAAGTTACATTGCACAATAGTTGTTATATTAATATATTGATGAAAAAACTTTATATTATATTTATATATAACTTTTCGTCTTTCAAAAGTTTGGCAAATGACAGTATAATGGAGGTATTTAAAGCTCAACGTGCACAACATAATGTCTCCAACTATAGTCCATGTTTTAGTTTTTAATATTTATATTTTTATAAGAAAAACATACATAATGCACATACATTTCCACACACATTCTCTTGGGTACGATCAAAATTTTTTAAATCTAAATTTGGTTATTCTGTTTTATTTAGTTACAAAACTAAAGAGATGAGTAAATAAAAGTTTCTAGAATTATCTAAAAAAAGTAAGAAAATAGATAAAAACGTTCCCACAAAAAAAACCCTTTAGCAATTTATGAATTTACTATTTGAAAACACTAAAATAAATCCGGATCAGAATAAAATCAAAAATATTATCTTAAGATTATTATAATCCTAAAATAATAATAAAAAAGAAAATTTCGAGACAAAAGAGTTTAGTTCTTTTTTGGAGTTTTGTCCCACCCGCGTTTATTTTGAGAGAGCTTCTCTCTGCGTCTCTCTCTCTCTCGCAAATCAAAAACCTCAACTTTTGAAAAACTCCAATCTCCATTTCTCTTTTTTCAGAAACATTCTTCTCTTTTACCGAAATCTCCAAAAATCTCATTTTTCTATTCTCATTTCTTCGTCTTTGGTCATTTTAATTTTTCTAGGTATTTCAATTTCGTTTCACCTAATGATCTCATTGCATATATGAAGAAAGGTTAGTTTCTAATTGTTGTTGTTTATTGTTATGCAGGGGAATTTTTCATGTGATGCAATTGAAAATGTCCAAGACGTTAGAATGAGAATAAATCTCTGATCTTTTGTTTGATTTTGATATGATTTTTTAGCAACATTACCCTTGGAAGGTGTTTATTGCAGATGTTTGATGATGGAAATGTTGGTTTTGGGTTTGAATCTCCATATTCTGTTCGGTAGAATTCTTGAAAGAGACTAAAAGAATATATTTCTTCTACATTTTGCTTTTGGAAATTGGGGGTGGCAGAAGATTAGGACTTGGTTCCTCTACGAATCTGTTGAAACAAGAGATTGTGTAGAAAAAATAATCATCCTTTTTGGTGTTTTGTTATCATGAGAATGGAGTTTCCTGGTAACTCCAATCAGAATTTTGGTAGGGATAGGTTCAATGGGGAAATCGGTTGTGGTAATGAAGACAATATCTGTGTTCAGACAGGAGAGGAGTTTTCTAATGAGTTCCTGAGGGACTTTGGTGCTCAACGAAGAGGTAGAAACGTTGAGGATAATCGCCATAGACATCTTGTTTATGAGGATTTCAACAGAATTCTTGGGCTCCAGAGAGTTGATTCCAACATTTCAGAAGGTGCTAATCCTCATAATGGATACTCAGCTGAATCAAATGTTGCGGGTTCACCTCGTATGACTGCAACATCAGATACTTATATGCCGGAAATATTGAAGCTTCTTTGTAGTTTTGGTGGACGGATTTTGCAGCGACCTGGTGATGGGAAGCTTAGGTACATTGGAGGGGAAACTCGGATTATCTCAATACGGAAACATGTTGGATTGAACGAGTTGATGCACAAGACTTATGCTTTGTGCAACCATCCACATACAATCAAGTATCAATTACCAGGAGAAGACCTCGATGCACTGATATCGGTTTGTTCAGATGAAGATCTTCTTCATATGATTGAAGAGTATCAAGAAGCGGAAACAAAAGCTGGATCTCAGAGGATAAGGGTCTTTCTTGTACCTTCAACCGAATCATCCGATAGTCCCAAAATATTCAATGAAAGGAATATGAACATAAACCGAAACACACAACAGCAAACGGATATGGATCATTTTCAGTATGTTTCAGCTCTTAATGGTGTTGTGGATGTGAGTCCTCAAAAGAGTTCAAGCGGGCAAAGCGGGACAAGTCAAACAACACAATTTGGGAATGCTTCAGAGTTTAGTCCTACATTTCATCTTCGAGACTCGCCTACTTCTGTTCATACATGGGAAAACAAAGACTACAACAATCCAAACTTCAAGAATCCATATGTGAATACAAATGCTATTCATTTCATGCCAAAAATTCAGATACCAAGTAACACATTTGGTCAACAATCTCCTCCAACATCTCCTTTTTCAGTTCACAAGAGAGCAAATACGGATGTTACTCATTTTGTTGATCAAAATGGTTTCTTTGACAACAGTAATCGCCCTTACATGGTGGCTCCAAACTTTCCACAGCAACCTAGGTTCTTGTTTGAGACTACTACACAAACACCAAAGCATCCTGGACTTACTTCTCATGACCGTAGGCCAAGCGATGATATTTACCCCCATGGTCAAGCTTGTACTGGACCCGAGAAAGTTACGCTGAAGAAAAACGCTCTTTCTGATCCACAGCTGCATGATGAGAGCCAAATCAACAACGGATTAGAAGCATTTACCAGACAACCATGGAAAATATTGAGAAAGAAACTACATGTTGTGGCTACGTCAAAGTGGGAAGATAGTGATGACATTCATTTCAAGAGGCCAGCAGAAGTCAGGAGGAGTAAGGAGCTTGAAGTCACTACAGAAACTCCTAATAATTGGATGGATCGTGATCATAATCCAGGTTATTTTGATCAGACCTCAAAAAAACATGGTGGTAGTAACAAGACTAGCTCCTTCAGTCCGAATTATCAACCAGCTCCTCGGATTGCTTCAAGTGATTCACAAGAATCAGGAAGCTCAGTGTTCTCTCTATCAGTCAACACCAACGAAAATAATCACGATGGCTCTAGAGATAAATTGAATGATTGCCATCAAGACATATCATTAGATATTCTCATCAAAAGCCGCAATACAGCTACAGATCAACCGTGTAATACAACCACGTCAAGTGATCATGCAAGGCAGGAGTCTATTACCTCGAAATGTGTAAGCATATACCTTTATACTTGTGTAAATTTTTAGCAATTTTTCTTTTGTCTAAGTTTGTATTCCTCAAACAATGTGTAGGATTCGGAGACAAATAATGATGAGTTTATTCCTAGAGAAGAGAGTATTCACTATAGTGGAATGCCAATTAGGAGGGTGGGAAGTAGAGATGCTGCTTTTATGCACACGCAGGAATCCGATGGTTTCTTCAGAAACAACTTTGGTCCACACGTGATGGTTGAGGATGTGACGAACGAAGTAACTTCTGATGCTCTCTTATCAGCTACAATTGTCCCTCATGTACAGAGTGATTCAGATGATGATCACAAAGCCTACATAAGGGAGGAAAATATTACAAGTGTTGGTCATGAATCCGTGAGTGAGGTAATAATTTTGTCCTATAATTTTATTCATGGTATGTGTTGGTTTGGCTTTGTCTCACCAGTGTCTTTTATATTGCAGGGAACGAAGAAGAAAAGTAGAAACACTGATGAATCGTTCAGCGAAGCTGCAATGGTTGAGATAGAAGCTGGAATATATGGCTTACAGATTATAAAAAACACTGATCTTGAAGACTTACATGAGCTAGGATCGGGTACATTTGGAACCGTTTACTATGGTAAATGGAGAGGAACTGATGTAGCTATCAAGAGGATAAAGAACAGCTGTTTCTCTGGTGGATCATCTGAGCAAGCACGACAGGTTTAGCTCTTTCTCGATTCTTTGTACTTATTAAGGGAATTTTAGAACCACAATTGCCTCACTGATATTTTTTTTGAAACAGACTAAAGATTTCTGGAGAGAAGCTCGAATATTGGCGAATCTTCATCATCCGAATGTGGTGGCCTTTTATGGAGTTGTACCAGATGGACCTGGTGGAACAATGGCAACTGTTACCGAGTATATGGTGAACGGATCTCTGAGACATGTCTTGCAGAGAAAAGACAGGTACACATTATCTCTCAAATCTTTGTAGGGACACATCATAAGTCTACTGATTCAAAACAATTTGCACAGATCACTTGATAGGCGCAAAAAGCTTATGATAACACTTGATGCTGCATTTGGCATGGAGTATCTACATATGAAGAACATTGTTCATTTTGATCTTAAATGCGATAACTTGCTTGTAAACTTGAGGGATCCACAGCGACCGATTTGCAAGGTAATAAATTTCTCCCAATATAGAGTTTATTCCAAGCCAAACTGTATTAGTCATCTCACTGTCACATCGTTTTTCCATTAACAGGTTGGAGATTTTGGATTGTCAAGAATCAAACGTAACACACTTGTGTCTGGTGGAGTAAGAGGAACACTTCCATGGATGGCTCCAGAGCTACTAAATGGAAGCAGCAATCGCGTCTCAGAGAAAGTATGCCATTCAATCCAAAATCAAAACGTTAAAAAGCTTGAGTGTTTATCACTGTGCTAAGAATTCACATATTTTGCAGGTGGATGTGTTTTCATTTGGTATTGCAATGTGGGAAATCTTAACAGGTGAAGAACCTTACGCGAATCTACATTGCGGTGCCATCATTGGTATGATCTACATTCTCAACTCTTTAAACAAACTGATAGAACTTGGATATAATTGAGGTTTGGTTCTGATGTTTTCTGACATTGTTTTGTTTGGATAAAAAGGTGGAATTGTGAGCAATACGTTGAGACCTACGATACCAGAACGATGTGAAGCAGAGTGGAGGAAGTTGATGGAGCAATGCTGGTCGTTTGATCCAGGAGTGAGGCCATCGTTTACAGAGATTGTTGGTCGGCTGAGGTCAATGTCTGCTGCCTTGCAACCCAAGCGACGAACCTAAAACAAGCAAGTAAACAAAATCAAATGTAAGTTGTGAGATACTTGATTTTTTGGGGGTTGGTTTTACTATTGTTGAAAAGAGAAGATATGTTTAAAGAAAGGGGGAAAAGAAATAAATAGATTTACTGTTCGGAGTTTGTAAATTAGTATTGAGCCTTTTACCAGTTCAGGTAAAAGTTGTATACAACAAAATGTTGAGAATCTATTGTGTAAAGACATTTTTTCTTTTCGTTTCCTAATGTAAGGATTAAGGAATGTGTTTCTACATCAAAAGAAAGTAATTTCTTAATCCACATTTTAGGCGTTAATCTTTATATTACTTAACCATTTGTTCTTTTAGTTTCAGAGATCTTTTGATTAATTGTCTTAAAGCAACAGCCAAATTCAAGAATGCCTCATAAGATATACGTATTAAAAGGACAATCAACAGAATTAACAAACAATCGAAATACACTTTAAAGAACTTAATCAAACTAAATC
Source organism: Aurinia saxatilis (assembly GCA_900406295.1). Lineage (NCBI taxonomy): Eukaryota > Viridiplantae > Streptophyta > Magnoliopsida > Brassicales > Brassicaceae > Aurinia > Aurinia saxatilis. Next base: position 23,706 of record OVAP01000027.1, on the reverse strand, counting down.
CGTTAAAAGGTTTGTTTAAACGATTCTTCGACCTCAAAACACGATGTTCGCAGAAGAAGCTACAATGTTTCATATAACGTCTGAAGAAACACCACAATAGAAGCAAAACATAATAATAATAGTAAACAAAAGAAAAAGTAAAGTCCAAAACTTGAGACAGATTCTTCAATCGACCCAGCAACTGTTTTCCCTGCAAGAAGCAGAAGATTAAATGATTAATCATCACACTTTGAAGAATCATCTCACACAATTGTAGTTCTGATGCATATCATTCCAATTTTTGCCAATGTCGTTAAGAATAGAGACAGAGATGGAATTCAAAGAGTACCTTGTTTGGTTTGATCATCGCCTGTCTGTTTTTCCTTTTCCTCTCTTCCCTGAGAACAAATGCTTTGGTCTCAGAGTCGGTATCACTCTATCAGATTCACCACGACGTGCCTTCTTGTCTCTCTTTTTGTGAGATTTGTGGCCAATCTTCAAGGCCGATTTCTTCTGAGCAGAGTCTTTGAATCCATCACCAGGCACAACTTCATGTGCAGGAGGCCTTGACATTGATCTTGATATAGACATAGACCTTGATTTTGATCTCACACGCTGCTTCTTGTTCGACTGTTGATCATCATCCACGTCCATTGCATCATCTCCGCCATCTTCTGATCGATCCCTCTTTCTGCCTCTAGACTTGCTTCTTGCACGGTTCATTGCAGAAGATGGATCAAGTCCCAGAGCTGATAGTTCCCTACCCATTCTCTTAGTTGTGAACTTCCTTTCCTTGTCAAACTTTCTTGGAACAGTGGATCTGTTTTGAGCAACCGTCTTCTTTTGCCTATGCTCACGGATGAGCACAGCTTTCTTCTGTCTAATGGCAGCAAGCTGCTGTTTCTGCTCCTCAGATAATTCTTCTCCATCCATCTCGAAATCATCTTCTTCTTGCTCAGCCTGCCTTATTCCTTCTTCACGTTCCAACTCCTCAAGTCTCAACAAAATGTCTGGGTCATAGAAGTCAGCAACATTGTGACCATCGAGAATCTCCGGCATAATGTCTTCCTTCCATTCATCATGTTCCAAGATGTAGTGCTTCCTTAAACTGGCAGAGTAAACACCAGCACCACCATTTTCCTCCTCCAAATCTTTTTCAGTCTTTCTTTTCTCCTTCTCAGCAGCTTCCTTATTAGCTTTAGCGTCCAGAACAGCCTGAGGTATGCAAGGAAGCCTCTCTATGTTGTCACGAGGCTTTGGCATGGCCACATGGAACCTGTTCAATTGGTCGTTGATCTTTTTGGATTTCATCTTGGCCTCAACCCTCTGCTCTAACAGCCTCTCACAGGCAGCGTTCTTAACAGACATCACACCCTCCTCTGTCAGAGTACTCATCTTCAACAGCACTACATCTTCACTTGCACCCATGGCAGTCTTCATAGCTTCAGCTTTCATTTCTTCAATCAGTTTCAGGTCTTCTGCAGATAAGTTTTCCATGGGCATCAAATCAGTCTTGTTGCAGACAATCACCAAAGGCTTGTTCATAAACAAGGACTTAATGCTGTGGAAAAGAGCAGCCTGCTGAGCAATGGTGTAACCACATGAACCAGAAATATCCAGAAAGAACAGAACAGCAGCTCGAAGATGTGCCAACGCAGTGATACTGCACATCTCAATGATGTTACGGTCCTCAAACGGCCTGTCCAAAATCCCAGGAGTATCAATGACCTGGTACCTCAAATACTTGTAATCAGTATGACCAACAAACAGCGACTTGGTGGTGAAAGCATAAGGCTGCACATCAACATCAGCTCTGGTAACCTTGTTCATAAAAGAACTCTTCCCCACATTAGGATATCCACAAATCAAGACAGTACGAGTATTCGGATCAATAGAAGGAAGCCTAGCCATATGCTGCCTAATCTGCTCAAGATAAGCCAAACTAGGAGTAATCCTCTTCAAAACCGTACACATCCTACCAAGAGCAGCAACCTTCAAACACTTGCACCGATACAACGAATCACCATACTTAAGTAGCTTCACATAATCCTTAGCAATCTTACTAATCAAGTTCCTAGCAGTGTTCACTTGTCCCAAAGCAAGCTTGTAATGATCTTTGTTGTAAAGAACATGAAGAAGATCACCGTAGAATGGATGGATCTGATCGAGACGAGGAAACTCCTCGATGATAGCAGAGAGCTTCTCATGGAAGTTAGTCTGCGTGTACTTCACCTTACGCATGTAGAACTGACGAAGACGGTTAATCTTGTAACCCTTGTGGACAACAGTTGGTGTCTGACGCTGAGTCCTCGACAGGATGATGTCAATAAATGACTTCCCATTGGGAACAACAGTAATCTTCTTGAAATTATACTGCACCATTTTAGCTAATCAATCTGCACACAAAATCATACAAATTCTTATATAAACGATTGAATTCTAACAAATTTTAACACAGCTGTTATAGCTTAATTATAAACCACAAAATCTAAAATCAAAACTAATCAATACTCATACAAGCTTAAAGAACCTAGCTTAGGTAGCAACAAATCATAACCAAAAAAAGAAAAAAAACAGTAATCTAGAGGCATAAAGTACCAAAAATCTTAGTGAAAATTAAGAACAAGACATATATGATGAGTATAATCGAAGGGAATACAGAAAGAACAGAGAAATTTGGAGACTTACGTTTGAGAGAGACGGCGAATAGAGAAGAAAAGAGAAAGCGAGCCGTCGTATAAATGACGGTTGTCTCTGACTGAAAAACCTAGTGGAGGTTCTTAATATATGATCACACAGAAAAAACCTAAAACCCTAAGGGTAAAACGACGCCGTTTTTAATATGTAAACCGGATGTTTTAATACTGAAACGCTGAACCAGATAGCCGGTTTAAACCGGGACTTAATCTTGTTTTTCAATTTTTGCTTATAACGGTTTTGTTCCAGATTATATTTTTTTTTTTTGGTAGGTAGAGCGAAGAAATGGAGAAAGCGATCGAGAGACAAAGAGTACTGCTTGATCATCTTCGACCTTCGTCTTCTTCACACACTCTCGAAGCTTCTCTCTCCGTAATCTTTTCCGATTCTACCCTTTTCGTTTTTGCCTCTTTCCGAATTCCTTGCCTGTGATTTCGATTTTGTTAGTTCTAAGCTGAATAAATATCTGATTTTGTGAATTTTGATTCATTGGAGATGAATTAGTTTTTTTTTTTATTACAAATGTTATTACTTAATAATGGGTTGGGTTGTCTTTTCAAGGTCTCAGCTTGCTCGGCGAAGGACAATTCTGCATATCAGAGGAGTTCTCAATATGGAGATGATGTTGTCATTGTCGCGTTAAGTTTCTTATCAGCTCTTATGTTTTTTGTTCTTTCATAATTTGGTTTTCTGTAAGAACTTGAGCAAAAAATGAATTTTTCTAAGACTCTTGTGCTTATAAACTCACAGAGCACAAAGGACTGCACTTTGCAAGGCAAAACGTGGCGGATTCAAAGATACATATCCAGACGAGTTACTTGCACCTGTTTTGAAGGTATGTCGATTGATTCTGCTTGCTGGTTTTGTGTACCCCTTTTCAAATTTTTCACTTATATGTAGTTGCTTTCTCTTGGTAGGCAGTGATAGAGAAAACGAATCTAAACCCAAGTGAAGTTGGCGACATTGTAGTGGGTACTGTTTTGGGACCAGGATCCCAGAGAGCTAGTGAATGTAGGATGGCTGCCTTCTATGCTGGTTTCCCCGGTAAGATTTCTTCTACGGTATGGTTATCTGTAATTCATAATCTTTTCTTTTCGTTTGCTGTATGCTTATGATCTTATGTCTGTTGGAAGAAACTGTCCCTATCAGAATCGTGAACAGGCAGTGTTCATCTGGACTTCAGGCTGTTGCTGACGTTGCTGCTGCCATAAAAGCAGGATTTTATGACATTGGTAAGATAGTAACTAACATTAGTTGGCAAGAAGATCCGAGCTGACAATATGTTGGATTCAGGTATTGGGGCTGGGCTGGAGTCTATGACAACCAATCCAAGGGGATGGAAAGGACCTGTCAACCCAAAGGTACTGTGCCCTTATTATCTCTCTCTATCTCATTCTTGGAATTTCTCGAATGGTTCTGTTGGATTTTAAGCGCCCATAGAAACTATTCTGTTGTTATAGGTGAAGAAATTTGAACAAGCAGAAAGTTGTCTTCTTCCAATGGGTATTACTTCAGAAAATGTAGCACACCGCTTTGGTGTCTCCAGGGAGGAGCAGGATCAAGCTGCTGTAACTCAATTAACTTTATCAGTTCTATTGCATTGACTTGATAATACCAGCCAGCCTTAGTTTATCGAGTCAAATGTGTAGGTTGATTCTCACAGAAAGGCTACTTCTGCTACTAGCTCTGGTAAATTTAAGGATGAGATAACCCCAGTAAATACCAAGGTACATGCTGTTTTACACTTCGCAACAATCGTGAACATTTTAGATCCTTCAGGATGCGTTAATGACTTTGTTTTCACATTTTCAGATTGTTGATCCAAAGACAGGTGATGAGAAACCCATAACAGTTTCTGCGGATGATGGGATTCGATCAAGCACAACACTTACTGGCCTTGCGAAGTTGAAGCCCGTGTTTAAGAAAGATGGAACCACTACTGCTGGTACTATATTCAGATTCCAGCGAAAATTGATTGTTTGCGCCATTTTTTTCAGAACTGAATGCTTCATTTGTATCAAATAGGAAATTCTAGCCAAATGAGTGATGGTGCGGGAGCTGTTCTCCTCATGAGGAGGAGTACCGCGACGCAAAAAGGTCTTCCCATTCTTGGTGTATTCAGGTGAGCCTTAATTGTTAATACTGTATATTGACGTTTCTTGGCTTTATTTAAGCAAACACTCTTGGAGACATTGCAGGACATTTGCGGTAGTTGGTGTGGACCCAGCCATTATGGGCGTTGGTCCAGCTGTTGCCATTCCTGCTGCAGTCAAAGCAGCTGGTTTGGAACTTGATGACATGGATTTGTTTGAGATCAACGAGGTGAAAGTTAATAGAACATCTCTTTATTCTATGCATTTCACTGTGTAATCCGTATATCCCCTGACTAAACCTCTGCTGTGTGTTTAGGCGTTTGCATCTCAGTTTGTTTATTGTCGTAACAAGCTGGGACTAGACCCGGAGAAGATCAATGTCAATGGAGGAGCCATAGCCATTGGACATCCCTTGGGTGCTACAGGTATACTCCTCATTCCTCAGTGTTAAACATATCATTAGTTTCCTCAATGTCTAACAAAACACTATTATGCTTTCTCAGGTGTCAGATGCGTTGCTACACTGCTGCACGAAATGAAACGCCGGGGCAAAGACTGCCATTTTGGAGTTGTATCAATGTGCATAGGTATGTTCACTCTCTCTCTCTCTCTCTCTCTCACTCTCTCGCACTTACACCCATTCACCCTCTCACACACACTTGGATGGTTGAAAATGCAGGCTCGGGAATGGGAGCAGCCGCAGTGTTTGAGAGAGGAGACGGTTTGGAAGGGCAATGAGGCATTATTGTAGCCAACTGTAGAGATTTTTATAGTAATTTTCAACATACTACAAGTACAATAGAATCCGTTTAATTTTAAATATTATGACTAAGCAAATATTACACAGTTTTGTTTTATGTAATGTACACTTAAGAATATATCCGAAATGTAACTACACTTGGTGACCTGTTGGTTTGTTACTTTGATGTATAACAAAAAGCTAAAACACTTCTTGAGAACTAATAGTATTATGTGATCCTTTGTTCACATCGGGGCGGTGGCGCAGTTGGCTAGCGCGTAGGTCTCATAGCTACTGAGTGATCCTGAGGTCGAGAGTTCGAGCCTCTCTCGCCCCATTCTTTTTTCTTCAGAAAACTTTTTCATTTTTCTTTGGCTTCACTCATATTGGAATGGGTGAAGCATTGAATCGCAGATTGTTTAGGCGCTTGCATTTCAGTTTCCAAAGGATTGACAGAACAGATTAGACAGAACAGATTAGACAGAATACTGAAAAAATAGAGAAACCATTTCTTCCCATAAGAATAAATTGAAGTGTAGAAATTCTGTAAAACATCACAAATGTTTTCTTCTGTAAATAATGACATGTTTATATGATAAAAACAAAATAAGCATATATACACAAACTTCATTTTCTTCCTTAGCATATGCAAAACGTCCCCACATCTTGACTGCTTCATTTACATTCAAAATTGATCCCTTTGGTCACATGATGAAAGAAAGATTAGATTCCAAGTTTGCACCAATCTAACAATAATTCCTTCGTAGCAGAATCATAGTAGAAACTCCCGCATTCTAACCGGTCTCTTCACAGCATTTGTGAAACCCTGGACGCATAAGTTAATATACACATCAGTGGAATTAGATACAATCTGAAATTAGAGATTCTTATAGGTTATCCAGAATCATCATTTGAGGGAGTTTTTGGTTTGGATGGAACATAGTCGGGGTTGTGGCTTACCTCGTTAAACTTGAAGAGAAGAGGTCTTGAATCTCTTTTTGCGGTTGCTTGGTTCTGGACATCCTCTGGATCTTCATAATCTTTTCTTGACTTCCTAAATCTGTTCTTACAAGACAATTATGCAATTAGTATATGATAATTATGACACTCTAGTGATGAAGCATGAGATAAAAGGAAGTTAGAGTTGAGAAAATTCACAGGAGTTTCTTCAAATACCTGTCGAAGAAACTAAGGGCTGTACGAGATGCCTTTTTTACATCACTAGGTTTGGATTTGGAAGTTGTGGCGTTCTCAACTGAGACTGATGAAGGTTTTGAGGTAATTGGCTTTCTTTCACTCTCATTTAGTGCAGGAATGGTTTTCCTGGATAGGTTTTGATTAGTTTTTTTAATTTCGGGTGCGTTGAAGATCCCCGACCTTCCTCCACTTGCTTGCAATATCTTTTGCTTCTCAACCTGAGTGTTCAAAATTTATATGGAAATCAGAGAATTAAAAAGACCTTCCTGCAGCTAAAGGCACAATTCATAACAAGCTTCAGTGAAGAGGATACGGGACTTACTTCATGTATCAACACTTGTTTCATGGCTAAGGTGAGTACGTGATGTTTAAATTGGTGACCCTATAAAATGTTGGAAAGACATGAGTACACTATTTACTAAGGCCAAGTACAGTGGACAGATGCTAAGAAAAAAGAAGCGTAAACAATACCTTGAAACTAATGAAATCAAATAGATGTGGGTCTAAAGCAAGAACTGAAGCATCTGAAGCAGCATCCTCCCTGAGGTTATTCAGAACAGGATCGGGTTTCACATTCTTATAAGTCACAGAATAGGAACACATAAGCATGACCAAACCCGCAAGTTGATCCTTTTGTCTATCTGACAGCAAATGCGATGCAACCTGAAGAGAAAATCAGGATGTTGGGAGAACCGTGCAAAGAACATTGAGTACAAAAGGAAGTTAAAATCCACCAAATATGTACATACCGGTCTAAGAGTTGGGGGAGAAAGAATATGCAATAACGGGGAAACACAGTCCTCTACAAAAGACTTGACTGACAAATGCCTCCCAATATAGGGAGGTATCTTGTGGTGCCAAGACCGCAGGGATTCTTGCTTTTCCACCAAAAGCATTCGACATCTGGTAAATTTTAAATTAAGACGTACTTGTGAGGAGGGGCGCTTGAAATGCCTTTCGTAATCAAATAAAAGATCACACCAAAATCACCTGTGGTATGACTTAGGCCACTCAATAGTTGGTTTTTGAATCTGGGCCACACGACGGTGTATAGGTATCACCAGGCTAGGAATATAAACTGCATCACAAGGTAAGAAACAAGCAGCGTTATTTACAGGACTTGTTAATCATATGAGCTTTAAAAGCTTTACCGTAGAGAGGCATTTGCTGTGTGCGCATAATATATTGATGCAGCAAATCAGAAGTTCCAAGACAGTCCAAGCAGCTAACCTTTAAATATATATAGGAAAACACATAACATTATTGTAGAGCATAACCGCAGAAACACACAGAACAAAACATTAGCCTTACTGTCTTGTCCATCACTGGATCATGGTAGTGAAGCTGTAAAACGTTTTCATGTATACCATCGAAAATCATATCGTAATCACCCCTGCACATTTCAGGTAGCTACTTAAGCACAAAGATGAAAAAGACTGCATGCAAAAAAGTTACGAAATATGAAAGAGATCTCATTGTCTTTTACGAACCGACTAGATACGAGAGTGTGTAAGAAATCAAAGTTTTTGGTTTCGCTGCCAGAAGCGTCATTAGATCGTTCACGTTTCGTCTTCCTCTTGTTGAATATCTAAGAAAAAGCTTGGATATAAAATGAAGTGATCTGTAAGTAAAGCAAGATTTTAATCGTGTCCATTACCTCTTTCCAGATATCAAACAGACTCTTTGACATGTCTTTCCGCCCAACAACTTGAGAACCAATGTCGATCTAAAAGAGTAAGATAAAGGCAATTGTTTAGCTTATTAAGAAGGCTCACTCACCATTAACAGAAAATTGAATTCAAAGCTAACTGCCTAATAAAACAAATACTCACCACATTGAGGGTTTCATTCTTCTTTTTGAGAAACTGCAGAGTGTTCAAGCAAGAGCGTATGTCGCATTCTGTAACCGGCAGAATCATTTAGCAAGCAAATACACAACCAATATCTTCTCTTAATAATTAAGAATATATGAGATCAAACTCATTGGCAATAGATCACATTAAGAACCAAATTAAACTGAACACAATGAGCTTAAGTAAAGGGAGAAAGATACCAGTGTACTCCGCAAGAGCACTAAGAGCGAATGATCTTGTTTTCATGCCCTCCATGCTACAAATATACTTGAGCCTGCCATTTACACATTTCAGCCTATTAAGGCGATTGCTATAAAATAAAGTTGTAGGGAAATATTGAATGTACTTTGAATACCATTCATTGATTCTGTCACGACATACTCCCAACCATATTAACAATTTATACATATTCAGTCACATCTGGAATGATAAATTTCCAGACACTGAGAGGGAAATTAGTCTTAAAGGTGCCTGACAGGTGGACTTACACTAATAGTCACCAAAGACTGTACCCTCACCATAATGAAACCAAAAAAAGAAAAACTACAAGAATTTTTTTTGCTTGTATTAATTAAGACACAGTTACCTGTTTACCACACGATTCACTGTTGGTTGAACAAACACATGAACCCTGCAATAAAAGCACAGGATGAGCATTTGATAAGCAGATATAAACACACATTTTGAAGACACGTAAACATTTTGAAAGCAGTATAGTCTACGTAAAATTGTACTTTATTCACCAAACAAACTTGAAAAAGAGACTCTCAAAGTGAACAGAAAGTCAAAATTACTTTGCTATTTGTCGCAGAGGTCTCAGAGCTGGTGCATATAAGTCATTACATATACAAATTACAGGTCTTGATAGAGGCGCTGTTCGCCTCTCCTTCTTCGAGGAAGTCTTCCCATTCTCTATATTTTCCTTCCCAGCATGCTTTTTTTCTGCCAACACCTATATAGCGAAGATTCAATCAACGCTCTTATAGAGGAAAAAGAGCAGAGAGATGATAGACAATACATGCCAAACTTAACCCAAATCTCAGAGCCTCGAGTGACCAGCAATCAAGTACAGCATAAATATACATACCATCTTTAGAATAACATCTACTGCTCCTTTTCCATCACCGAGAGCTCCATCTATCTCGTCAATCACCTACATATATTATGGTCAGTCTCTTCCATTTCAAGCAAATTCCAGTTTGACATGCTGAAAAAGGTGGCCAGCTAATATAGAGAAAGTGAAGCATACCAAACATTTAGGTCTAGAATCAGCTGTAACAGAATTCATCTGAACTACGTCAAGAATTCTAGTTTCGATGGCTGATGCTGATCGCTCGTCACTAGCATTAATCTGCAAATTAACATGTGTTAAATTAAACCTAATAGACAAGAAATATTGAGAAACCTAAACGATAGTCAAGATTCCATTCAGTAAGGGATGTAAAAATGGACATCGATCAATGCCATGCAAGCAAAACCATAGGCAACTAAACAACGGCTCAATTATGAATTGGGATTGTGAGAGAAAAGGGGTATACAAAAATACCTCAACAACACGATATCCACAATGCTTAGCTGCAACATGAGCAAGTGTTGTCTTTCCAAGCCCTGGAGCACCACACAGCAAAAGAATCTACAACAGCAGTGACAATTGGATTTTTATGAATGCTGTATACTACAAGACAATCACTAACAAATTTTAAGAAAACAAAAAAGAATGGAAGTAAAGTATTTTGCTCACTTTTTGCTCTGGAGGACCAGTAGGTCTTGACTTTTTGTTCCATAGGTCATGAGTATCTGTAGTACTGCTATTACTGACGTCTGATTTTTTAGGATATGAAAAACTTTCCTTACTCCATCTCTTGTTCCTTGTGAAAGCTGAATCTGATTTTTTACGATGACTTGTTGTAGAGTGTCGTTTCAAAGCTGACAATACTTCATCCGTCGTGCTCCTAATTTCAGATCCAAAAACAGAAGTATCCCACTGCTTAAGCCACAACAGAACCTGCAAATAACGTTTAAACATCAACTACTAGTTCAAATAAGATGCTCCTTCAAATTCAGTTCACTGATTCGTTATTCATCTAATTTAACCAGAATCCTTACCAAGAAATGCAACATACCTCTCGATTTGTATGCTCGTCGCTGAGAAGCTCAGTAAATGAGCTCGGAGAATATTTGTCCACCCAGAGTTTTTCATGCAGTACAGGTGTTTCTCCAGGAATTGTTTCAGTCTGATCTTCAGAACTCATTTGCAAGATCTTCAGTACATAGGAAAACACTTACTGGTTAGAAAGGCAAAAGGCTATCAATATACATACACAAAATTCCCATCCAAATGAATAATATATAGATTTTACAATAATTGAATCAGTAATACCCTTAAATGAATTACACTACACAGAACGGAAAAAAAAATCCTGAAATCGAAATTCACCTTGTTAAATGCCTCTCTCTCTGATCTTTGCAGAAGAACGTCAATGGGATCGTCAAGAAGACCTGCAACACGTTGATGGATACTCAGAACAAACTACCAAAAAAAAACAGGGTTCTTACCAAAAGATTATACGCCTACTTAAGTAATCACATGGAGTCAGAGACCCCCCCCCCCCACACCACACACACACACAATGAAGTTTTGCATACACAGCTAAGACACCAAATAGCGTACTCTAAAGTAAACTGATCTTAACTCTTAACTAAAGAATATCAAGTAAGAAATCGATAGTACACAGATCAAATATTCATTAAACAGCTACAGTAAGAAAGTTTAAAAGAAAACTTCGTACCATTAGACTTGGCTTTCAAATCCAATTTCTTCACACCATCATCTCCCAAAGCTCGACAGAACTTCGCATAAACCCTCTCTCCTCCGTCCGGCGCGGTGATCGGAAAACACTCCCCATTAATCTCAGAAGCATATCTGTAAATTGAAACAACAAGATTACTAAAATGAGAAATCACAATTTCTGAAAATCGATACATCTCATGAACAGTAGTAGTAACCTGGACAAAGTAGTCTCCAGAGGAATAATAACTTCTTCTTCCTCCTCCATAACGTGAACGACTTCCTTAACCGGAGAGAATCGTAACCAATCCTCGTCTTCCCGTTCCACCCGGTTATCATCAATTTTACTTCTCTTCTCAGAAGCTAAAGAGACTTCGTCGAGGTCGATAATCGGATCGGAAATTAAACTCCTAGGTCGTTTACCAGTAGATTCCGATTGTGGAACATGAATCTCCTTCTGCACGACGCGTTCTTCTTCTTTTTCTTCGTCGTCGTCGATTGGGTAGGGATACGGCGGCTCCTCGAAGTTTAGGTAGTCATCTTCTTCATCGGGATAGTACGAGTTGGCTTCAAGAAGCTCAAGCTCCTCCGGTAATGGGATATCGAAATCCATCGCAATTTGTGAGAATCGATGTGCGGAGAGGAGAAATGGCAAATCGGAATCTGGAAATTAGCTTGAGCGGGAATGGGAGAGTGTTTTCAGCGGGAAAAAATGTGGGAAACCTCAAATTAGGTTTTCGGCCCATGAAAGATTTTCGGCCCAAACAGCCCAATGATTGTGATTTTATTGATTCGTAACTTCAAAGTAATAAAAAATTAGGTTCTCTGTCCAACTGTCAACCAGAGTTTGTTACTTCGTTAACCTTTATTCCGGACAAAACGTTTTTGTTTGTATCGCAGATACAAGAGAGTTTTCGTATCTTGTCTTTGTGATTAGCTAATGCGTGTCTCCAATGCTCCCGATGGTAAGTAGACAGGTAATCTCAACATGTAAAAGACCCAATAGCATTAAGCCGGTCAGGCCGAGTTTAGATGAAACAACTTCGGAGATGGTTAGGTAGATATAGAAAATGTAAGAATAGAGATTAAAGAACATCCTTAAGCCGACAAAATCATTTTTAGTAGTTTTCGATCTCTTGTCAAATACTAAGTTTGCAAAGAGATCAATGTCATCGGATGCAAGCAATATAGGAAAAGTGTAGCATACATATATGTCTATCTATACAAAACCAATTCAAGCTGAAACATTAGAATGATGATAGAACAAATAAACCAGAAGGCAGTACGATGTACTGAGTGAGAAAGAGATCTCAAAGGGTTTTGAATTTTCTGGGGCCTTAACACTTGAAGCCATGGCAAACTGAGAGCACGATTATGAGGATAAGTGCGACGATGATGGCGAGGACTATGAGCTTTATCTTCATGTTCTGAAGCCACATCTTTCTTCTCATCTGTGTTCCCGTTGTTCTGAAATCTTGTGCCTGTAGCAGTTTTAATCAAACATAAGCTAAAGACAATACAGTTGAACATTCGTGTATGTAATTGTGTATGAGAGAAACATTAATATGTATGCAGCAGTCTAACCTGTGAGCGAAGATTCTCGGTTTTGTCCACCAAAAGCTCAATTTTCTCACCACGGTCAAGAACCTGCAAATGAATTGAGTTTCACAGCAAAGAATGAGTCACATTGGTTAATTGAACATCTCATGTGATGCATTAGTTAGTTACCAGATCAAGATATTTTGATAACTTAGTACTACTATATGTGTTCGTTCTTAAATGCCAAAAGCATATGGTTGAATCATAAATAAATATTGACAGAGAAAACGTGTTGAATAATAACCTTCTCGATGTTTTCCATCATAACACCCTTAACTTCCGACACTTGTGCCTTCACCTTAGCAAGCTTGCTAATCTCATCTGGATGATCCATGCAATACTGCATATGCTCCTTCAGTTTAGACCTTCCAAGATAACCAAAACAAATCAGTCCAAGAATACATAAAGAGAACAAAATTCATTAGCAAAAGAAGAAATACCCAAACTCTTTATTCAAGCTGTTAGCTTGAGCAGTTGCAGCCTTCCCTCCACCATATCTCTTGCTAAAATCCTCTTTCACTCTTTCCAAATACGCCATAGGGATCTGCCTCCCCGCAGAATCAACCGCAACAACACAGTAGGCTACAAAACAACAACAAACAATGCATATGGTTAAATCTCATACCACAGGATAAAGTAGAACACATTCTCTTTCATGTTCAGGCATTGATTCAATACGAAGCTGATATCACTATATGATCATCAAAATACATTACAATAAGTAGATAACCCTAAGAAACAACAAGCAGATCAATGTCAGTGTTCTTCCACCTAGTGTCTACCAAAGATCCATAAAAAGTACCCGTAACACTCAACAGAGATCTATTGCAACAAAACCGATACAGATCTAACCCTAAAAGCTTTGTACAGTAACTTCCCGAGAGAAATCACAACACTCGAATCGTTATATAACGAGCGCCGACACTGAACAAAGACGAATAGAAAGCAAGCAACTAAAAACCTGTGTGTAATAGTAGATCAAAGGGGGGTAATAAAACTTACTGAATCCATCTTCGACGAGGTAGTTAAACGTGTGACCATCACAGTTGTAGGTAAACTTGTTGTTGGAAGAAGGAAGTTTCTGGAGACACTGAGCAGCGATGGAGGTGAAATTACCTTTGAAATCAGTGAACTCGACGAGAATCACCGTTCCACGAGCAACGAAACTGTAGATCAAAGATTGTTGCGCCATTTTTGTTTTTTTTCTCTTAACCCTAAAACTCTCTCGAATTCGATTCGATCGGGAGAATTTTAAGCGGTCGCAACAAAAAAAAATCTACAGATCTGGGAAAAGACTTAACAAGAAGAAAGCGAGGACTCAAGTGGGGAAAGGGAGAAGAAAAAGTAGGAGTTGGGTTAAGGGTAAATTAGTCATTTCATTGTTATCAGATTTTAGTTGCGTGAGATGTATATAAAACCTAGAGTTGAAGGACTGAAAAGCAATTTTGGATCAGAGTTCACATCTCGAGAATTTTTTTACCCATACCATATGGGTTTACGTTTACAAATCGGATCCGGGCCAAGGAGTAATCCGACTCGGCGGATGGTAAAATTTAAGACAGGTTTCAGGTCCCATATGGTTATATTTGTTGCATTCATGTTGATTCATTGGTCAGGAACTCCACGTTTTTACAATTCTCGAAAACTTCTATATTACTAACAACCGAAAATAATATGAACCTTTTTCTTTGTTTTTTTTGTAAACCATAATATGAACTTGAATTCAAAAGACATTATTAAGTTTGCTAACAAGTCATAGTCGACATTTAGATGCATAAATTGATGTGCTTTTATGTTGTTGTATCGTACTGTCAAGTAGGCATGGATTGTGCATAACATGAATCCAACCAAAATATCACCTTATTAGATATTTGTTGTATAAATGTAGCATGAGGTTTTATTAGATCTGTAACTAATAAATTTTATAAATCTACCTCGACAAAAAAATGAAAACAAATATATATATGAATCCGCCCTCTTAAATGCTACTAGTATTCACTCAATCAATGAATTACACATATAAACTACATGATTTTTGTAGTTGAAATTTCAAATACACAAATGTTGGTTGAAATTTGTCGCATTACAGAGTAAGAATGTGTATTCATTCAATCAATGAATCACACATTTGTAGTTTTTCCTAAAAATGTGAGATGTGAGATGTAAGAATCTGATAAAAGAATGAATTTCAACCAACATTTGTCATTTCATTTATCAAATGAATCACACATTCTTACTGATTCATTGATGTGATTAAATTGATACAGTAATGAAATTAATTAAATTTAATTATATTTTTAAAATTTGAAGAAAAAGCTCTCTCTCGCGCAAATCCAGCCTTGTCTTCTCTGATCTCTGCGTCTTCTTCTCTCCATCTCTACTATTCCCTTCGCTCTTATATCACATCCCTTTACTAATTCCCCCTCATCAAATTTTGTTTTAATCGTATTCCTTTATCACAATGGGACAGCAATCGTTGATCTATAGCTTCGTCGCTCGTGGTACGGTGATCCTCGCCGAGTACACAGAATTCAAAGGAAATTTCACGTCCGTCGCAGCTCAGTGCCTTCAGAAACTCCCTTCATCGAACAACAAATTTACATATAACTGCGATGGTCACACTTTCAATTATCTCGCTGAGAATGGCTTCAGTGAGTCGTCTCTCTTCCCGATCTGAATACGTTCCTCTTGTGGCTTTGTTTTGTAGTTTTTGTCTTTGTTGTTTTGAACGCTTAGTTTCGATCTATATGTTTTCATAATCATGTTCTGTTTTCGTTCTGATTTCAATCATCTTTATGCATGTCTTGTTTGAAATCTGGACATTTTTGTTTTGTTTATGGTGAAGAATTAGTGGTTCTTAATGCTCGAGGAATGTTTTATTTTTGGTGTAAGATTAGGATTGGAAACTTTTTTTATATATATTGTATTTGAGGGATCCAATGCAATGCATGTATTTGCTTTGGATTGAAATGTGACTTAAAATTTTGTTGTCTCTGTTGTAATGTAGCCTATTGTGTTGTTGTTATCGAATCTGCTGGAAGGCAAATACCAATGGCTTTCTTGGAGCGTGTCAAGGAGGATTTCAGCAAGAGATATGGTGGTGGGAAAGCTTCCACTGCTAAAGCTAATAGCTTGAACAAAGAATTCGGGTAATCATCATTTAAACAACGCAAAACTAAATATCGAAATCCATATTTGTGGATGTGGTTTTGACTGGTTTTGTTGTAATGAAGGCCTAAACTGAAGCAGCACATGCAATATTGTGTGGATCATCCTGAGGAGATTAGCAAAATTGCTAAGGTAAAGGCTCAAGTGACTGAAGTTAAGGGTGTTATGATGGAGAACATTGAGAAGGTAACATTTATTAGTTCTCAAAAGAGCCAGATGATTAATCCACTACCACCAAACTATTCCGTTTCTGTAAGCTGAATGTGTTGTTTTCTGTAATCCATTCCTATGGCAGGTCCTTGACCGTGGTGAGAAAATCGAGCTATTAGTAGACAAAACTGAGAACCTTCGTTCACAGGTTAGTAAATCACATCTCTATACAACATATATAAATTGGTAACATGCATGGATCATGCTCATTTTTTGTACTCTGAATGTCCTAAAAGGCTCAAGATTTTAGAACACAAGGAACAAAGATGAAAAGAAAGATGTGGTTCGACAACATGAAGATAAAGCTCATAGTTTTCGGCATCATCGTCGCTTTGATCCTCATTATCATCTTGTCTGTTTGCCATGGCTTCAAGTGTACTTAAAACTAAAGGGACTAGACCTCGAGCAATTTTATCAAATCACATTGCTAGCAAGCTGATTAGAACTCCTCGTATAGTTATTCCTTTTTCTCTTTTAGGCATAAAAATTGACTTGGTACTGAGAATGATCCATCGGTGATCAAATGTTTGTAAGACAGAAATTTTAACTTTTTTTGGTTTTTTGCTTATTATATTAGCTTAGGCCTTTATAATTTTGTAATCTAATGACCATTTTTTTATTCCTCCATCTAAATGGACACATTATCTGATAAGTGTTTTTGTATTTTTATGCAAATGACATCAACTATTTGGAATGAGATGTATATGACATTGCACCAACAATATACAACGACACCAAAACAGCTTACAAGAAGTAAACTATACCCACTACATTCTTCTTCTACCTAGAAAGTATCCTGTTACATCAGTCCAACACAGAGCTCCATCAACAAGCTAGTTGATCTCTCAGTGGTAAGATCTCCTCGAAAATCGGAAGTCTTCTTGTCCTGTAAGGCCTCCTCCATTCCTTCACAAACTCATCAAGCCCTTCAACAACCGCAATCTCCTCCAGGCTAATTTCAGATTCCACAGAGGCGAAAACCGCTGCTTCTTCTTGCTGTGGCTTTAGCTCACTCAACAACTCTTCAACCCGAGCCTTCAACCTCAAATCACTAAACCCTTCTTTGTTCTCAGCTAGTACATCACGAGAGAGAATCGATCTCGCCTCATCTAACTTCCCTTGCTTGATCAGACAAGTGCATAAATTACAAGCCTTGTTTGCATCTGGCTCTATCACTTGAGCCTTCCGGTACACCGTTTCAGCCGCTGTATAATCCCTTAGTTGCATATAAGCCCATCCTAAGTTACCCTGTGACACAAATGCCATACATTCCAATCAGCTCATTGTTCAAGAAACTTCAATAAATCAAATCAAATAAAAACAAAAGACTAATGAAGATAAATCATACCAAGATCCTAGAGGTTTCCTTCTCGACAGTAACCTGAAACTTCTTCCCATGAGATCTCGCTGTCTTAGTTGGTTTCCCATTAAACGCTTCTCCTTGATATATCATCCAAAGCTTCTGCTTCAATAACTCAACTTGCTCCTCAATTCTCCCACATTTCTGCTCAAAACCAGAATTAAAATCAGTCAATTTCACAATCTAAGACACAAGATAGAATGGTCTGAGGCAGAGTTTCTTTTACTACCTTGTAGAGATCGATGAGGACATTGTCAAGTGACTCTTGAGCTTGTCTAGAACAAAGATCTCTAAAAGATTGAATAGCATCAATAGCTTCTTCAGCTCTGTTCTGTTGTTTCATCAACAAAGCCATGTCTTTAAGAGCACTGTCCACTCTATCTCTCGCTTTAATCGCTTTCCAAAACAACTCTATTGCTGCTTCTGCATCTTTCTCCACAAGCTATAACAACAACAACAACAACAAAAAAACATTTCCAAATTTCAATCTCCAAATTTTTAAGAAATCAAAATTCATTATTCACTTTCCTTAAACCAAATCTCAATAAATTCGATTCCTGTTGAATAGATTCAAAAATATCATTACCTGAACATGTTTGGCTCGGACATAAGGACTGTCTCCATGAGGTAGCTTATGAACAACGTTGTAGTCTTGTTGTCTTCTCATACTCATCATCATCGTCTCTCTTTTGCTAGAATTCTAAAAGAAGAAGTCTAACTTTTTTTTCTCTCACCTAAATCTGGTAACACAACCTTTTGCTTTCTCTCTCTAGGAGGGTGTGTGAGAGGAAATAATTATATTGTGGAAGAAGAAGAAGGAACCTAGACAGAATGGTGTCTTGATTCATTATCCGTCAACTGGATCTAAAATACCGCGGGCTGGTCGTTTTTGTAACCTATGCAATTTCGCCACGTCTCGTATCTGTCCCCATTATTCTCACACGACTTCGACTTAGCAAAATTTTGTTTTTTTATATTTTTTTTTCTTATTGTTTTGAATACTTTTTGTTTTCTAGAATATGGCGATTTTTTAGTTCAAAACTTAAAATTGTTGGATATTTCAAAGTCTTCCAATGGGCTTTTCCTGTTTTTTACTTATGAAGCAATACTTTTTGTGTGGCTACCGACCAATCCGCCAAGTGCACCTATCCGACAAGCTGATGCGATCATGGATGTTTTGATTGTAACTGAACTCATTCACCCTGAAACAGCTAATTGGAATCAAGCTACCTTACTATCACTTTTTTATGCTGACACCATTGCACTGATTAATACCATCCACTTACCCTCTGTCGCGGTTGCTGATGTTTTGGGATGGAACTCTACTGAATCTGGCTTATATTCGGTAAAGTCCAGATACCATTTTGCTTATAGTCATAATGCGTTGGATCTCTCCATTGGCACCACATGGTTCTTTATCACAAAAACAGAGCATATGGAAGCTCCCGTGTGCTCCAAAATTGCGACACTTCCTTTGGCATTTATTATCGAATGCACTGCCCATTGGTACTACTTTACAACGTCGTGGCATCACAATACAGGACGTCCAATATGCAATTTCCGATACAATTGAATGGACATCACTAGTCTCGCAACACTATAGTGCTACATCCGCGCCAGGGACAACGATATCACGAAACAAATGGCAAAGGCCACCATCAGGATTTTTAAAGTGTAACTATGACAACATGTATAATATTGAACAAGGCCTGTATCAATCAGCTTGGGTCCTAAAAGATGATCAAGGCGTTTATCACGCTGCGGGCCCAAGTAACAGAAAGGTGGTGTCCTCTCCTCTGGAGGCAGAGCTTCCAGCTCTTTATCAAGCTTTGTTATGGCTGTGCGATCATGACTATTCACATATAATCTTTAAAGGGGACAATCAAACAGTTGCTAGGATATTCAATGATGCACACATATGGTGAAATCTATGAGCAAAAAAAAAAAAATTGGTTAAGCTTTCAATTTTTCAACTTTTCTGTTTATCTAAATTTATAAATAATTTTAATGTCGATAATTAAAAAAAAAAGTAACAATATATAGGTTTCCATCAGCCCACGAGACCCATCATTAAGTTTAAGGAAACCTTAACCGATTGAACTTGCGTCTGAAGATATCTCTAACTGCGATTTTGTGTTTTCGTAGGTATGATCACGATAGGCCAAACGGTGGGGGTGTGGTGGGACATAAACACATGTCCGATTCCCGATGGTTATGACCCTGGTCGTGTTCGTCAGAGTATAGATTGGGCGTTGATGGATTTGTGCGGTCATTGTCCAGTCACCATCTTTTGCGTAGGAAACCTAGAATCCGTCTCACCTCAAGTCTTGGAAGCCATCTCTTCCTCCGGAATCCTAATAAGACAGACACCGTTGTGTGGTGTAGACCTTTATCATTGTTTGCTCAAATGGAAAGAGTCTAATCCACCTCCCTCGGATATAGTGCTTATATCCGGTGATGGTTCCTGGTTCAATCAGGCGGTCTACTCCTTTGGATACACTATTTTTAGCGTATTTCCAGATTCTAAACCACCCGTTCGTACCATCCCGTCTATTAGTGAACATGTCTGGGAAACCTTACTCATTAAAGAAGAGGATATAGATCCAGAGCTTCTGGAGGATACAACCAGCAACAAGATACTTGAGGTTGAACCTGCATGGTCTTGCACATTATGCGAAACTCCTATCGAAAGCTGTGTTGATTTCTTCAGACATCTCAAGAGTACAGAACACAAAAAGGTGGTAAGCATCCTCCTAGATACTACTCTCTAACCATTGCCCACAATTGTAACGAAAATATCTACTGTCTCATGCAGCTGAATGTAGACCAGAACGATGATCCAGTCTTGTTTTGCAAGCTTTGCGAATTTCGTGGCTGCGACTATCATGGTATGACAATCCATTACAGAAGTGAAAAACATGCTCAGAGTGTAAGCATCCTTGCCTCTTTCCTAGTCTCAGCTTTGTAACAGTATATTTGGGATTGTACGATAAACTCATTGAGATATTGAGTCTGTAGATCACAGGATTCCAGGGAGCAATCGATAAAGCATCTTTCAGAATGGAGACATTCCTTCAGGCAGTAGGTCGGTAGTTTGGATCTAACTGTGTCAAAATTATTCCGTATGCTTATCTGATATGTTTTGATTTCCATTTTCGTAGCTTTTAAACCGGCGGCAGGGGTGTGGTGGGACATCAACACCTGTCCGCTGCCCCCTGGTCTTCACCCTAGTCGTGTCCGTCCGAGTATCGAATCAGCATTGAAGAACTACCTTGTTCCCAGTTATCCAGTAGTCACTATCACCATCTTTTGTGTTGGCAACCTAGAATTCATCTCTCCTAAAGTCTTAGAAGAGATCTTTTCCTCTGGAATCACTCTTTGTCACGCCCCCCGTGGTTTATCTTCTTTTTATCTCTTTTCACCGATTATGGATTCTTCTTTTTGGTCAGAGTTTAGACTCAAGTCGCCTTTCGTATTTTCCAGGTGGGAATGATGTCTTTCATCATTTGTGCCAATGGAAAGAGCTTCATCCACCTCCAGCTACTATAATGCTCGCATCCGGTGATAGTTCGTGGTTTGGTTACTCTTTTCTCCGCTTGGGATACTCTATTCTTCGCGCATTTCCAAATTCTTGGCCACTCCGAGGCAGCCAGTATTCTAAAGCGGTGCACTGGGAAAAGTTACTGAAAGGTTTTTTTTTTTCATCTCACATTGAAACAACCAGCAAAGCTATAAGCCGTTTATGATTGAGTTAGTTTCTTGTTTGTCCACAGAGAATGCGCTAGGGCCTCCTTTGGAGACAAACATCCAGATACTTCAGGAAACGGGTAGTGAATCTGCCTGTACACTATGCACATTTACAAGCATGAACTGTGATAAATTTATCAATCATCTCAAGGATAGTGAACACAGAAAAAAGGTAAGCATCCTTGCCTCCTACCCCCTAGCTATTGACATAATTGTAAGAAAATAACTCCTCTTTTTTTTCCCACCGGTTGTGCAGTTGTTGCAGGTGGTGCCTTTAGACCATAACAAGAAACCTATCTTTTTTTGCCAACGTTGCGAATATCCTGGCTACAACCTTCGTAATATGGCCATCCACTTCGACAGTGAAGAACATGCACGTAGTGTAAGCATCCTTGCCTCCTAATCTCAGCTTGTACCAATAGATTTGTAATTGTAAAACCGACCCCATGGTATCTTTTTTTGCCACTGAATATGCATTTGGTTGTAATCAGGAGTGGGCTGCTGCTTTGCAAGTGCCTCGATACAAGGTTGAAGGATCAACTGAGTTTCGTGAGAAAGAACCAGATGAATAGGATCATATGACCAAGGTGAAGAAGAAGATGCACAAGAAAAGGATGGCGTGAACAACAGGAAGAAAAATGGTGAACGGTTTTTAATACTAAAATAATACTCTGCTTATTTCCAGAGTCTTGTTTTTTTACTACCATAACTGGTTTGGTATGAAGCTGCTTTCAGTTTTATACTACAGTAACAAAGTCCTCTTAATTTGAAGCTGCTTTTGTTGTTTCAAAACGCAACACCTGAAAGCTCAATCTGCCAGATTTCATTTTTTATTTTTTCCCTTAAAGCGAAATTGATGATAAGATAAGAAGATCTATCAAAATTTTCTAATAAAAAACTGACCTGCCTCTGGAAAAGTAAAACATATATTTAAACCGTGTTTGGTACAGAAGCGAAATTGATGATAAGATAAGAAGAACTATCAAAATTTTCTAATAAAAAACTGACCTGCCTCTGGAAAAGTAAAACATATATTTAAACCGTGTTTGGTACAGAAGCGAAATTGATGATAAGATAAGAAGAACTATCAAAATTTTCTAATAAAAAACTGACCTGCCTCTGGAAAAGTAAAACATATATTTAAACCGTGTTTGGTACAGAAGCGAAATTGATGATAAGATAAGAAGAACTATCAAAATTTTCTAATAAAAAACTGACCTGCCTCTGGAAAAGTAAAACATATATTTAAACCGTGTTTGGTACAGAGTCACGGCGTTACTAGAGGTGTAGAAAATAGCGTGCGAAAGTCTCATTACATATTTACGGACACGGATGGCTGCCGCAGTGGTCGTGAAAGGGGACGCCCTTAATGGAACAAAGGTCTTGATTTGTATGGAGAAAGGTCAAATGGAAAAATAAAATAAGACATCTTATTACGCTGTCTCCACCAGTTCGCCCTATAACATTATCCATACTTTCTTAATGCCGAGCGAGTAGTATTAATTAACCAAAGAGATATGGTTAATCAAACCAACTCTTCCAAGAAGGCAATTTGATGTAAGTGTTAGAGGTATGATTTGATCAATCACCTTGTTACGCATATTGTTGTCCAACTGAATAGCACGAGTTTCTTTGTTATCACGAAACAAATTTTCGATATGTATCCATATCTCTCGAGCCGTGCCACCAGTTTTGAGGACGCTTTTGAAGAGAGCTTTAGAGAGGGTTCCATAACTTGACATGATTCAGTAATTGTTTTTGAAATTATATCCCACAATGGATGGGATAAGCAATGGATGGGATAAGAAATTAGTTCCAACATGTTTCAAAGCTTGTTTAAAGAGACTGCATTAAAGATTATGTTACAGAGATAAAACACAAATAATAGAAGATTTAGAGATGGAAAGGGTAGCGATGTCTTGTCCTGCGTCTCACATATGGGATCGAAATAGCTCATGGTATGACTGGGTTGATCACAAGAAACTGATCAGTAGGTATGAAGTTTTAGTAGCTCAACAACCCTGGTGCGTTGATCATTGGGAAATGTATGCTAGTCAGAATGCTAGGATGGAGTCAGTAAAGACAGTTATGGAAATTTACGAATCCACTCTCTTCAAAAGCGTATCAAGTTATGGAGCTTTACTTTGTTAGCAGAATCTCTGAGTTCCATAGGAGTAAAAAACTCCATCATGCCTTTGTCGCAAAACCTCTGGTATTAGGGGAAACAAATCATAACTACTTCAACAGCAAAGATCATGCAGTTCGTAAATCAAGAT
>OVAP01000026.1:13193-73193 GCA_900406295.1 Aurinia saxatilis | reverse complement strand
GACGAATGTGCGATGATGTTTGGGATTACACGCAGATTCGTCGCAAATGCCTCGCAAACGAGCTGTTTTCTTGTAGTGAATATCCCATCAATGTCGTGAAGACCAAGGCCCCAATATGCTTTTCTCATTTATCACTTCTTCCTAGTGACACGTACGATTTTCTCCTTGTTTAAAGCATTGCTCCACCAGTAATCGGTCATTAAGCATGTAAGATTTTTGACAGAGCTCTTGAGAGAGTCGAATAAAAGACATTGTATAAATCGGGAGAGCTAAAATAATCGAGTATAAAAGAATATTTTAACCCCCCCCCTTAATACATGAATTTTGCTTCTCTTAAATAAAGTTTTGGAGTTTCCTTTTGTGACCACTAAAACATTCAAGAAGACCTAATGATGTCATCTTCCTCGTTATATGACGATACAAGTGCTATCCATGATGTCGCTAGACTTTCAATAATTATGGAGGATTTAGGATAATTAAAAATTTGGCTCAAATCCTCTCCATAGATCTGTAAACAACAAGTTAATTCTGTTTTTTTCAACAACATTTTTACAAAGGAGTAAATTATGGTGCACAAAGAGCAGATTATGGACCAAATGGCCATTTGGTGAAAAGGATACGATTTAGAGGACTTGATGCTTAGGTTGTAGTCAACATTTAATCATCGGTCTATACTAGGAATGAACAAGAGTGGTAATAGATCATTACCTCGATGAAGACCTATTTCGGGTTGGATGTAGCCATGAGCTAGGCCATTCAAGAGAATCGTGTAAGAAACAATAGAAACAAATGTCATAATCCAGTTGGTCCATCATTTATCAAACCCAAATTTCTTCGGGAAGCTCCATTCTACCCTATTATATGCTTCGCCATATCAGTTTTAACAGTCATGGCATAAAATCATCTTACAAATGGCATAAAATCATCTTACAAATTTTCGGTGATTAGTCTACTTAACCAAAAAATCACTTTGAGTTTTCCGATATGAGATCTGGTTTGTACTCTCTTTAGTCTTCTGCATAAGATTTTTGAAATAATCTTGTGATATACCGAGCAAAGACTAATGAGTCTCAACTTTTTCATCTTGGTTGGATTTGTTATCTTTGGGATTAAAAAAATTTGGGTGGTATTCCAATCCGAATATAGCGAGGATGATCTAAAAAAGTTCCTAATTTCATTGGATATAGTCGGATTACCATTATGCTAAAAATGCTTGTAGAAGAACCCTGTAAATCCATCCGCACTCGGTGCGCTACTAGCTTGATACAAAAAGTTGCAGCTTTGATTTTTTTTTTTTCTGATATCACACCCGGGAGGGTGGTATTCATTTGACGCGTATCACGAATATAAGATCTTGAAGCAAAGTCTCCATGTTCACATGTCTAATGTAATATGTAGCGATATGAGCCTTAAAATTTTCATCAAACAGCTCTCAGCCGTTTGCATCTTCTAGTATAAGAATTTTGTTTTTCAGTTCCGATCTTTGATGACATTATGAAGTACCAAGTGTTTTTCTTTCCTATTTAGGACCATTTTCTCGACTATATTGCTTCCAAAGTTATTGTGGTAATTTAGGCTACTTACATAAAAAAATGAAAAATAAAAAAAATTCATATCTATTGATATATACATACTCATAACTAAAGATTATATTCCAAACAAAGAAAAGGAGAGAATTTCAAAAACACCACTAAAATATTATACTTTTATGACCTATTTTTTAAAATATACTAACTTCAAAGTAAACTATAATTTTTAATATTTTCTAATATCTCATAATATTTTTTAGGATTTTAAATTTAGGGTTAAAACTATAAACTCTAAAATTCTAAATACTAAAAAATTGACCCTAAAATCCCTAAAATCTAGGGAGAATCTAAAAAATGCCCCTCTTTTTGGTTATTTTTGAAAAATATATTAATTTCAATATAAATTCAATCTAAATTATCATTTTTAATATTTTAAATTATTATATAATGTTTTATAGGGTTGTAGGGTTTAAAATCTAGGGTTTTGGGTTAAAACCATAAACCCTAAAATTTTAAACCCTAAAAAAGATTTTAATCCTTAATAAATCAGAAACTCCAAAAATATAAACACTATTACCCCAAACATAAACCCAAATAGTTTGTAAAGCACTAAACCCTAATCCTACAAGATTTAAGCCCTAAATTAAATCTTAAATCAACTCTAAATCCTAAAAAGGGTATTTTTGAAATATAAGTGGGGGTATTTTTGAAATGAGGCATATGGAAATAGGCATTTATTAAAATTTCTCTAAAATATAACCCCTACAAACTTTAAATCTGAACTCAAATATTTATTAAACACTAAATCCTAATCCTATAAATTTTTAACCCTAAAACCTAGAAATCTAAACAAACTCTAAATCCTAAAAAACGGTATTTTTAAAAAATGGTTTATTGCAAAAAAACTTTCAACTCGATTTTGTTTGCAAATTTACCCTTGACGTTGAAAAATACAAAATAAACCTTCAACTCAACTAAACCATGCAAAATAACCCTCCAACTCGATTTTTCGCAAATTTACCCTCCAAAAATAGTATGAAGCAGAGAAAATAGCATATAAGTTAATAATAAAGTAAAAAAATCAAACCCTAATTTCAGTTTTGATTTTCATGACGCAAGAGATAATTTTTTTATTTTTTGGACACACGAGAGAATTTTTATTTCCTTCATAATCAAATACAGTCTATTACAGAAATCTAAGATAGTTTACTATTGAATATTTCCTTAGATTATTGGTTACACGCCTATTAGAATACCAATATTTTGCGAGTTTGAATCCACAGCGAAACTGATTTTTATAATAATTTTGTGTTATTTTCGGATAGTAAAAATATAGCCGTGCGTTATATTGCACGGTAAAATTGAGTTTAAAGGTTATTTTGCACGGTTTACTTGACTTGGAGGATTTTTTGTATTTTTCTAATTTTGAGGGTAAACTTGTAAAAAAAAATCGAGTTGAGGGATTTTCTTGCATTAAACCCTTTTAAAAATGATAGTGGCAGTTAAAAAAAAAATACCATATAAGTGGTAGTTTTGGGCATTTCCCAAAAGAAAAAAAAAGCATTATGAAAGATAATTTGTAACAGTTATTAAGAAAGGAAATAAAAACTGAATACGTTAATGTATGCTTCCCTATTTACCTCTTTTGCAACTTTACACTGAACAAGTAAGGAAAATTCACATGCGGAATGAAATTAATTTATTCTGACTTCCAGTATGCTCTTTTAAAAGAGTTTTTTGTGACTTGTATTATTGTAGTTCCAAATAGTGATCATTAAAAGGAAAAATAATAAAGAGAAATTTTCATTCTTTAAAATTTATACCAGTTGTAAAAAAAAGAATTGAAAAAAAGACTGAATTCTTCTTTATTCTTTAAAATTTACACCATTTGTAAGGAACTTTTGGTTTCTTTTATTTCCTTTCGTTCCTCTTCATTCCTTCTTTTGCAGAAAATTATTGAACAAAAATATTGTCAGTCAAATTTGAGAAAGAACAAAAGAAACCATTTTAAAAAAAACAATTCCATTTCATTTTTTAATTTTTGTTTATTTTCATTTCTCTCCTTTCTATTCATTATTATTCTTTCTATTTTTATAGTGATCACCCGTTAGAGTTCGAGTCGATATATTTTTTTTGTTCTTCCTAAAAGATTGTGACTTGTATGTTTTGTCACTCCAAATATTTATTGTCCTTTTGTTGTTTGTATCGATCAGCTCTACACACAAACGTAGTGGAGTGGTTGGCACAGAGAATTCTATTACTACAATTTTTTTTTTTTTGTCAACGAATTCTATTACTACAATTAAGCTTGTGAATGAAGCAAATTATTTGTAACCATTATATTCAACTCTCATATAACAATCTTTAGATGTTATATATATTTTTTTTTGTCGCTGCTTTTACTGTAGTCATTTAGATAAAGCCGACACTTTCTTTGTAAGAAACACGTATAGCGACACATAGAAAACCATAAACATATTTCAACGTTAATAGTTTGTTTTGTATAATACCATTACCAGTAGTAGTATTAAGTTGTAACCATAGTTTTGTTAAAGTGTAAAATAATTCACTGGAAAAACATGGTTATGTATACATTGTAACTACCCATGCCTTTGATGTGACATTTACATGGACAAAATCATGCGAGTTACGAGAGTCAAATTTAGTTAGTGTTTCTTGTCTACTTTTACGCTTTTCTTCATCTAAAAACTTGTTAATATATAAAGTCCTTTTCTTTTTGTGTTAGCTAATCCTTCTTTTATTACAAAAATAAAACTGATTTCCATGTTTAATTCGATTGCTTAATTAGGCTGGGGGGGGGGNGGGGGGGGGGGGGGGGGGGAGGTATTGTGGCAAAAACAAAAAGTTTTTTGGAAAAATTAGTTGACACGTGCAGCGAGGACATTGGAGAAAAATCTAGAAATTCTCTCACGTGAAACAAATAATCACTTTGTTTTGTTTTCACGTAAATGTATAAATCAGTGATATGCAATCAGTTTCATTTAATTTTAGCTGGGTTGGGATTTTTGTTTCAAATAAGAAATGATTTTATTTTGTGTGTGGAAACACTTTTTGCTTTTAGCTAAGTAACAAAACAAGAAAAACTTTTCACATATTTTTCGATGAGAATTCTTGATAGACCAAAACCAAAAATAGGTTATAAAGAACTTATTCACTGCATTGATTTGAAATTTAAGTTCAAAGTATCACAACTCTCGCATTTTGCATGATTTGTGTTAAAAACAGAAATCTCGTATTTTGTAAATCTTAAATTCTAGTTAGTCACAGTTCCGGTCCTTTGGTTGCTACTGCTAATGATACTGATGTTATGCAGAATCTCTATGAGGTCTATGCTGAACCAGACACCAACGGTTCTTGCAAGAAGAAAGAGCGCGAGGACATAGTACATACCGGAGGTTCAAAAGTGACTGTCCGTGAAGTTGGTGAAAGCAGCCATTGTCTCGATCAGCATGGTAACACAGTGAGAGGCGCGGTGGGCCCGAAACCACCGCCAACACAAAAAATTTCTCCCGAACATAATATGCCTTTTGGAAACCAAGCAACATGATGTACATCAGAGATCTTGCATGTAACTTAGGTTACTTAAATTATGTAACTGTTCCACCACGTGGTATGAGTGGTGGAATAGCCTTGCTTTGGAAGAATTCAGTTTCCCTTTCAATATTGTTTCAATCCCCTAATCTTGTAGACACACAAGTTGAGTTTAATGGAAGTTCTTTTCATTGTTCCTTTGTGTATGGACACCCTGATTTTCAACTCCGTAATCACACCTGGGAGAGGCTTGAGCGTATCTCTACTATACGACAAAGTCTTTGGTTTATTACTGGTGATTTCAATGAAATCAAGGATAACACAGAGAAGAGAGGAGGACCAAGGCGCGATGAAAGTACTTTTACAGACTTTCGCCGTATGATTTCGACTTGTGGGTTTGCGGATTTAAAGTTAATTGGAGATCAGTGTGGCTGGTATGGTAAACGACACACACACGATATATGATGTTGTTTAGACCGATCAATGGCGAATATAGCTTGGTTAGCACAATTCTCTTCGGCTCAAGTGCGTTTTCTGCCCTATGAGAGTTCAGATCATCGACCTCTCATCACAAATGCTATTCCAACAATATCTATCCGACGTAATTATTTCAAGTATGATAGCCGTTTGTTTTCTCGAGAAGGATTCAAGCCGCTAATATCAGACTTTTGGAATCAAGCTCGTGACACAAATCAATCATTAAGTACACAGCTAAGTAATGGTAGGAAAACATTGGCCAATTGGAAGAGACATAACCGTGGCTCTGTTCCTCAAAGAATCTCCCAACTACAACATCAATTAAACACAGCTTGTTCCAATGGTAGGTTGGATCCAATTATCATTGGGAACATTAAACGAGACTTGAACAATGCCTATCTCGAAGATGAACATTATTGGCAACAAAAGAGTCACGTTGACTAGTTAAAGAACGCGGACATAAACACCAAGTTCTTCTATGCTTCAGCAAAAAAACAGAGTGGCCAGGAACCGTATCTTAGCAGTTGAAGATGATACGGGATGCATACACAGAGGTGATGATGATATTGGGAGCGCAACATCTAGTTATTTCACAGATCTCTTTACTACTTCGCGGAACCCCTCCTCCAATTATACAAACGACTTTTCTGGTTTCCAGCAACGAGTAACGCCAGGTATGAACACAACCTTGACTCTCCCTGTTACTGAAACAAAAATCAAGTTGGCTGTTTTTGCTAGAGGAGCAGACCATGCCCCAGGACCTGATGGATTCACAGGTGCATTCTATCAACAGTTTTGGCCGAATGTAAAGGATTCTGTAATTTCAAAAGTTAAAGTTTTCTTTGACCAAGGCCGACTTCAGGGTTCTTTAAACCATACTAATATATGTCTGATTCCAAAGATTGAAGCTCCAACAAAACTCTCCGATTTCAGACCCATTTCTTTATGCAATGTGGTTACAAGATAGTATCAAAGATTTTGGTTAACCGCCTGAAACCTCATCTCTCAAGTTTGGTTTCTGAGAATCAAGCAACCTTCATACCAGGTCGAAACATCATGGATAATGTCATTATGGCTCACGAAATGCTCTACTCCTTGAAATCAAGGAAGAGATGGGCTAAATCATATATGGCGATCAAAACGGATATATCCAAAGCTTAGGATCGTCTCGAGTTGGGTTTTTTGCGAGATACTCTGCATTTCATGGGCTTTTCGGATCAGTGGAGTCGGTGGATAATGGCATGTGTTGAATTTGTATCATTCTCAACACTAATTAACGGTTCACCACATGGCTTCTTTAAACCATCTCGAGGAATCAGACAAGGTGATCCCTTGTCCCCTTATTTGTTCATACTATGTTTTGAAGTGCTAAGCCATATGATGTCACAAGCTCAAGCAACTAAAAAACTGCAAGGGATGAAGATAAGTAATTCTGGACCCACACTTAATCTTTTATTTGCTGATGACTCCTTATTCTTTTGTCATGCATCTATAAAATCATGTCGAGCTATCCGAGAGATTTTATCTGAGTATGAACGAATGTCAGGGCAAAAAAGTCAATTTGCATAAATCATCAATCACGTTTGGTTCGAAAATGTTCCCTGACCTCAAGACACGACTTCGTCGGATTTTATAAATACATAACGATGGGGGCTTGGGGAAGTATCTTGGACTTCCAAAACAGTTAGGTCGCATGAAAAAGAAATTATTTCAGTTTCTAGTAAACAAACTCAAAACACGCACAACGGGTTGGTCATTCAAGTTCCTTTCCGAAGCAGGGAAGGAAATATTACTCAAGACAGTGGCTATGGGTCTTCCAGTCTATACTATGAATTGCAGTGAGATTCTCGCTGGTATCTGTGATGAGATAAATTCGATACTCGCTCAACTTTGGTGGAGTAAGGGCCCAAATCGATCTATGCATTATGTGGCTTGGGACCGCATGGGATTATCGAAATCAGAAGGAGGATTAAGATTTCGGGATTTACATACATTCAATCTAGCCCTTCTTGGAAAAAAAGCATGGCGAATAATGCAAGATGAGACTAGCCTCCTTGCTGGATTACTTAAGGATCGATACTTCCCTGATCCTGATATGCTACATGCCGGGTCAAGTAAGAAATCTTCATTCATGTGGAGATCAATACTCAAAGGGAGAGATATAATAAAACCAGGACTGGGAATATTGTTAGGTGATGGTGCCATCACACATGTATGGTCAGACCCCTGGTTACCCACGGATCCACCGCGCTCACCCACACCATTATATGAGTTCATAAATCAAAATCTCATGGTGAGTGAGCTTATCGATGCCCAGTCCAGGGATTGGAATGATACGAAACTGCATGATCTATTTCATCATGCGGATATAGCTTTGATAAAGATGATACACCTACCTACCATTCCTATGCCTGATGTTATCGGTTGGTCTTATACTGTCTCTTGCAGCTATACGATTAAGTCGGGATACAAATTTGTTGTGACTCAGATACACAACCTACCATATCCACCTTCGGGCTCCATTGAGCTCAAACAACAGATATGGAAGACAAAGATGGCTCCAAAATTACGCCACTTTCTTTGGCGGATTCTGTCAAAAGCTCTACCAATCGGACATGTTTTACAATGTCGAGGCATCATACCTGATGGTACTTGTCGACGATGTTGTGAAGAGCAGGAAACTACTCACCATTTATTCTTTACATGCCGGTACGCACAAGCTATTTGGAGGGCCTCCGCTGTTTCACATATTTTCTCTCATGATCCACAAGACACATTTGATGCCACATTTCAACGTCTAATTGATTGTGCTCAAGATATGTCCATTTCAAAGGATATTAGCCAACTTCCACTATGGATATTATGGAGAATATGGAAGTCACGAAATCTCCTTGTATTTCAAAGACAATCTCGTCAATGGCTCGCTGACCTCACACTAGCAATACAAGATTCTATTGAATGGTCCATTCAGGTATGTGGAGATGATCCTTCGCGGTTACAAGCTCAAAACTCACGGAGAAGTACTTGGACGCAACCACCAGTGGGTTTAATGTACCTATGACTGCCACTTCAAACCACACTTAAATATCTTTCAATCCGGATGGGTACTACGGGATGCATATGGAAGATTTCAAGTTGCAGGACAACATCAAGACAAGCCAATTCAATCTCCTCTTGCATGAGAACTTCATGCGCTACTTATGTCAATGCGCAAAGTTAAAGAGCTTGGCTATCAACATATCATTTTAAAAGGTGACAACAAGGTTCTCCATTTTCTTTTCAATGAGGGTCAACTAAACTTCCATCTACACAACTGGATCATAGATATTATGACTGAAGCCTCACAATTCCAATCAATCCAGTTCTCATGGACGTCACGATATTCAAACATGGCAGCACACACACTAGCAAGACATCATTGTGATCCAATTTCTTCATCTGTTGATTTTATGTTTATGCCTCGATGTATTATAAACATAAGCCGTGATGAACTTTACGATTAATAAAAGTTTTCAAGACGTTAAAAATAAAGAGAAGTTGGAGTAGTAAAAAATAAAATTCATGGTAAAACTCTACATA
This sequence comes from Aurinia saxatilis, assembly GCA_900406295.1. Classification (NCBI taxonomy): domain Eukaryota; kingdom Viridiplantae; phylum Streptophyta; class Magnoliopsida; order Brassicales; family Brassicaceae; genus Aurinia; species Aurinia saxatilis. The sequence continues at coordinate 64,056 of OVAP01000026.1, read as the reverse complement.
TTAACCATTATATAAAAACAGAACCAATTTTGAACCGAAAATCCAATGTAGAAAAACATAGAATCTCATGAACTTTGTTTTCACCGAAGGAATAATTACGGGAATTATTAAAATGAGATAGCTAAGAAAAGTATAAAATTTTATAACAAATAAATTCATCATAAATAAAGGAAAATGGGCTATTTGTTTTTATATTCCATCATCATCAATTTTGCACAATTAGTTATTATGTCAAAAAATTATTATGTTAAAATATTACAAAGCGATAATTGTTTTACACTATGCATGTCACAAACCATTAAAGCATTTGAAGCTCGGGTTAAAGAGGTAACGATTGAAACTTTCTATTCCAAAGCAGCGAATCGATACTAATATTATTGTATATATTTTTTTGTCAACTGATTTATATTTATAAAAGTTTAAAAGGTTTAAAAACTACAGAGATTACTAAGACCATTTAATTACATAAGGAAAATTTATAGTTCTAGCTTTCCTTGCTAACTCATCTGCCAAGGTATTGAGCTCTCTTAGGATCTTGACAAAGTTGAAATTGTGCTCATCCACCAACCTTTGAATGTCTTTGATGTAGGTAGCTATCTGAGGTTTTGACCACAAAGACATCATATTCTTCCTATGGGGGTTTATATACTTCGTCTAGATCTCCACATAATTCAACTGGTGCAAAATCCAGAATTTTGCTATGCATTATTGTACTTTGCAACGCTTCTGCCTCTGTTTCAGCCAACGTCTGCACATGGCTTATGGCTGATAAACCTTGCAATACCATGCTTCCATCTTTTTTAGTTAAAACCCATCTGATGCTTGCACTTTCTTTGTCAGATGACCAAGACCCATCTACAAAGCAAATAAAGCCTTCAACAGTATCATAAAGTTGGTTCAAAGTTTGAATATTACTTTCTTGGTTCACCCTTTGCATTCCTATTTGTTCTTGTCTCTCTAAATGATCTAATTGGTAAGCTTCTACCCGTATTCGCATATTCATTAAACCTTTGTTTATAACCTCATGTATTAGTCATCTCCTATTATTAAAAATGAAATCATTCCTCATGTTCCATATCCTTCAGCCCAAGAAAGGATATTGGCTCCCTTCTTTATTATCTACTCTAATTATATCAAGAAAGGTACTTATATTTTGTAAGCACTATTGGATTGAATGACTTCACCTAGAGGTTTATGGATGGGTGCTAGCTCCGAAATCTTCTTAGTTATTTTACATTGGAACAGGGTTTGGTTGACACTTTCTTCTTGTTCTCCACATAGCTGGCAAATTGCATCTATTCCGAGTTTTCTTCTCTTCAGATTTTCTGCCACTGGTAATGCATTATGAATAGCTCTCCACAAAAAAATCCTTAATCTTTGACGGTGTATTCATTTTCCATATCCAGTTAAACACCACCTCATTACTAGAGCTCATACTAGTATCTGAATGACTAGATCTTGATAACTTACGAAATAAATGATAGTCAGACTTCACTGAGTATGTTCCATCTTTTGTTGAAGTCCAAACAGCTTCATCTTCATTTCTTGTAAGAGAGATTCTTGTTAATTTTATAAGCCTTATATTCTCCTAATCAAAATATCTATTTAAACACATCTCATTCCACCAAAAATTTCCTATTGAAAGCAGGTCTTTAGGATGGTGAAATGGTGGTTCTCCTTGTCCTAGCCACCTGGATGGTCTTGTTATGGTATCAGGAAGCCAATTATCTCTCCATATGTTGATTTTGTTACCATTTCCTACTTTATACCCTTTGAGATTAATGCATTACCCTACACCAAACTTCTCCAAGCATGACTTGATTGTCTTTTGATTTTGGCTTCTAGTAAATATGAGTTTGGAAAATACTTTGCTTTGAAAACTCTTGCAAGCAGAGTGGATGGATTCCGCAATATTTTCCAATTTGCTTTACCACCATAGCTTGAAATATCTCATATCCTCTATTCCAATCTCTTCCAATGCTTCCCATTTTGTAATCTTATTCCACACAATCCAGGGTATCCCTTGCTTCCTTTAACCTGTAGACCACCAAAATTGTCTTATATCTGTTGTTATCTTTTGAATTGTTCTATGGGGTAAAAGGAAACATGACATAATATATGTGGATAGGGCTGTTGCTACTGCGTTTAGAAGGATTTCCTTCCCAACAGGTGATAATAGATTTGAGTACCAACTTTCGACTTTCTTAACTACCCTCTGATTAATAAAAGAAAATGTTTCATACGTATTCCTCCTTACCAACTCTGGAAGCCCCATATATTTACCAAAACCACCTCCTCGAATACTTCTAATTTCGACTTATTAAAATCTTTAAGCTCCATATGAACCCCCTTACCGAACATTATTGCTGACTTCTGAAAATTAATTTCTTGACCTTATACTCTTTTCTAGGTTTCTAAAATTCTTAAAATCTCTTCACATTCCTCAGCATTGGCTTTACTAAAGAGTAATGAGTTCTTTGCAAAGAGGATTTGTAAGATTTCTGGTCCATTATAACTTGCTCTAAAACCGTGAAGTCCATTTCCTTGTACATTGTTTCTAATCAAAGCTATTAAGCCTTATGTATAAAGAATATATAAATATGGTGATAGAGGGTTACCTTAACGAATACCTCTGGTTGCCAGAATGGTTTCAGTTGGTACTCCATTTATCAGTATCGAGTAGCTCATTGTTGTGATGCATGACATAACACACATGCACCATTTCTCTGCGAAAACCCAACTTTTTCATTACAGCCTCAATAAATCCCAATTCCATCTTATCAAAGGCTTTACTGATATACAATTTAATTGCCATAAAAGGGATTCTTTAGCTTCTTTTTTGTAAAGAATGCATGAGCTCATGAGCTACTAAGACATTATCTATTATCAACTTGCCTAGTGCAAAAGCTGACTGATTATCTGAGATAATAAAATGTAGCATAGGTTTCAATCTCTCAGCTAGAATTTTGGATATGATCTTATATGTTACATTACTCTGGCTAATTGGTCTATATTCCTTAATGGTTTTAGGGGCTTCAGTTTTTGGAATTAGACATATATGAGTATGATTGATGCATTTGTCTAATTCCATGTTATCAAAAAAAGCTTTAACAAATTTAATCACACCTGAGCTTATAGTTTCTTTGTAAAAACCAGCATTAAAACCATCAGGTCCAAGAGATATATATCCATGTTCATCTGTTTTTGTGCTTGGATAATCTCCTCTTCTGTGACTTCTTTGATGAGGGCTCGATTCATATCCTTTGTGGTATTTGTGGAGACGTTCTGAATGACTTCTATGAGGTCTTGACTCTCATTAGCAGTAAAAACATATTTAAAATAATCAACTATCTCCTTCCGAATATTTGTTTTTGTTAAGTATAAAGTTTCGTGATCATCTTTTATAGAAGTAATTCGATTATAACATCTCCTTTGCCTAACATTTGCATGAAAATATTTAGTATTCTTATCACATCCTCTAAGCCAAAGAACTCTGCTCTTTGTTTTTCAATATATTTCCTCAAGTCTATACTCCTTAGATCATTATATCTTAAGATTATTTATATGTTCATAATCAGGCATAAAGGAATCATACTTTTTATGGATGGCTTCTTGCAAGTCCTTAATCGTCTTCTGTTAGTTGTAATTTGTTTTTGCCCTCCATTGTGATAACCTTGTTTTGCACTGCTTAAGCACCTCACTGAATCTTTTTCCATGTATGTCCTTGTAAACTGTCGCGCCAAACTTTTTTATTTCTTCTTTAGCTTCTGTATTCGTCTTCCATCTGTTATCATAGCAAAATAGTTTACCTCTTTTATAAGCATTACTATATCTATACAAGAGAAGAGGACGATGATATGAACCAAATCATTTTAACATTTGGACATAACCTCCTGGGAAGATATATAACCAATCTGAATTAGCTACCATTATGTCTATCTTTGTTCTTATGTTGGTGTGTTTATGCATGTTACCTATCCACGTATATTGGCCCTCATACATCTTGATATCATGTAAGCCTGAAATATTGAGCATTCGTCTGAAGTTAGTAAAAGCACAATCCGGTTTCTGTGGACCTCCTGCTTTTTCTTCATTACATTTTATGTCAATTAAAGTCCCCCCAAAACTAGTCTAGGTTTATCTTGATAGTAACCTTCCTCGGCTAGAAACATCATTCTCTTCCATATTTGTAATATGTGTTTCCTATTCGGATTCCCATAAACATAAGTTACCCAAAAAGTGACACTTTCATCAGAAATTGACATATCCGTATAGTTTAGAGTGGTGTTTCAATCAAAACTAATATCCACACATAGATCCTAAAAGACTTCTAACCCCCCAGTGGCTTCTATAGAAGGCGGAACAAAATGATGGGCATATTGAAGCTCTCTACCTACACTAGCTATAACCATTTTTTGTTTCAATAGGAAACAAGACATCGGTTTAGAGTACCTTCTGATGTCTTTCAAGTACTGAATTGTAAGGGAATTTACCAAACCTTGGCAATTCCAATGCATAATGTTGGTTTGCTTGGTGATTTTGTAGTGGACCTGATTCTCAATCTCTTCATAAACCTCCAAAAATATATATCCTTCGTGACACTGATTGATGCTAGATGAAATTGACGAAGAAAGAAAACTGATTGAAAAGAAAGAGCCAAATTAACTGGAATTGAAATCGCACAAGGTGAATATGAAACCCGATCGCCTTCGGAGTCTCTTCGAGAGACTTCTGGAAAAGCTGATATCATCTATCTAGATCCTTTTAACCTTCATATTTCATTCAAGATCGACCATTTTGATAAAATAATTAACGATAAAAATTTAATAGATAATTTATGCAAAATCCAATTAATTGACACATATGCTAGAACAAGAAAAAAAACGAAAAGAGATCTAAAAAACAATAAAAGTATATAATTCACCAACAAATTGCATATTGGTTTATGTTATTTCTATGATAATAAAAAATTGTATATTGTTGCAAAATCAATAATTTACGGTATATTGTTGCAAAGTCAAGATTTTACATTTACTACAAAATCGACGAGTTTGATTATTTTGTTATTATGTACGCACAATAAAATTTTTCTACTTACATATATATAAACAATCGATGAGTTCGATAATTTTGTACTCTCGGACATCATTTTGAAAATATAACAAAAAAAAAAAATTATCTCGTTCTTCTTTCAGTATCTCTTATTCTAGATTATATAATACTTTACTTCTTTTTATATTTGTTTTCACAATAATTATTTCCGTTTACTTTATAATATATATAGATTTATTTATTTGTTACAAAAAGAAAACTAAGGTGAAAAAGTGGGCTTATTTGCTAGATTACCAAATTTATGTCCATAGCTAGCTGATGAATATTAATGCGGTAAAATACATCATACACATAGCAATACATACAATTACAGGAAGCATAGACCAACAAACCGAACATGCCTCTAAAGCTTGTTGGGAAATTAGTAAATAGACGAAGAGTGATTGAAGCTGAATAATATGATTGCTATTAAGATCCCAAATTTAACAAATACAGAGACCTAATATTTATAGAAAAAGACAGAAAATAACCCAATAACCCACGATGGGTTGTTAACATATGAAAGTCGAATCTAATTCAATGCGTTAAAAAGCTTTCTCTCTTTATTTTCTCTCTCTAAAATCCTCTCTAAAAGTATATCTAAATTCCTATCAAGTTTTTTGCCGGCGTCCGGTGTTTATGCCTGCGATGTGCATGTAAATATTTTAGCTTTAGTTTTCTTTTCCTTTTCTTCTACCTTTGATCTGTTCGGCTTCAGTTCAGGCTTTGTCTGATTACAGATCCCGAATTAGATTTGGGGTTTTATTTTGTTTGCTCCCGATTTCTTCCGATTTTATCGGATCTTTTATTTCGGGCTTCATCCCGACTGAAAATCCGAACTTTGCTTCAGTTTTTGTCTTCCCTTTTGTTATTTCAAGAGTTTTTCAATATATTGGGGAAACTCAATTCCAGATTATTATCTTTAGCCTTCTTTGCTTGATCTATATTCTATTGAATTTAAATCTTCCCTTAGTTATAGGTTGAAGGCTCTTAGAATATATGTTCAAGTTTTATTTCTCTGATTTCAGTTGATCATGCTTAAAGGAATGGGCAGCCAAATCCTCTACAGAGACTTCTAAATGAGTTAAATTCGGGTTTACTTTAAGGAGGCTTAAGATTTTTTGGTGAAAGCAAAAGGGAGAAATGGAGGTTGAGGCGGCGATGGAAACTTTCTTCAGAGAAGAAGAAGATACACACGCCACGTAGCCCTCATTGCAAAAGGGATTTCGTTTTTAAAATGTGTTTATTTTCTATGGGCTAAATAGTTCCTAATCTTTGTTGGGCTTTAATGTATCATTTTAATCTTGCAATTCATTGATGTAATTATGGGTCTAAAAGCCTAAACTTCATTTCAATAATTTTTTCAGTTGACAAAAACAAAAAAAAACACACGATGAGATAATTAAAAAATAAATAATTAATTAAAAACTCCTCACGAGTCTTAAACCCATAAACCACAACTCCAAAACTCTCGACTTACTTTTGAATCAATCAACATTCCCTTTGATTAAAAATCACACAATCCCAACTTGGATCGAAAGAACTCGTGCTTGGCTTGAGGAAGTGACTTGCTTTGCTTCCTAAAAGCTTTTAATCTTGTGATTTTAAATGTTTTGGAACTCTACCATGAGGTTGGCCTCTTATTACCAAGACTATTATTGAGACTCTTTCTCCTCTTCCTCACATTGAAGATATAATTATGTTGGATGTTTGTGCATATGTTCTACTGAAGTTAATGGAAGCTGAGCAAATTTCAGAGTTCGTGCCACACACTTACCCTATCCAACTGTTTTTTTTTTCTATCATCAGGTATAAGCACTATCAAACTTTATTTGTGTTTACAAAAAAAAAAACTAGATTATTAGCCCGCACCTTGTGCGGGCTGTGATTTAAATTTTTATGCTATGTTAAATAGATAAAGGTTATAGGTTTGTGTTTGACAAAACTACATACATCTAGATGATGTTAGGGTTGGATTATCAATCATGATAGTTGAACATGCGGTAGGACTTTTGCTTTTTGGTGGAAGTGGTACTCGACGAAATCTTTCTCTATTACACCCGGAATTCAAGGTCATCATTTAGGCAACGGAAAACCTTATTAAGCACCATGCATATTCCATGCTCATGTTAACAAACGAACTATTTGGTGTTGATAAAGATTATTCACGCACCCGAAGATTGACTGGTTTTCGACATATTATATCTATTTGGCGAGCTCAAGAAAGCTCAAAATTACTATAAAAAAATTGAATCGTAATAAAACCATATGTCATTCTAATGTATATATCTTTTAAAAATATTAATGTTGAATATCCATCAATATAATTCATTATATAAATTATTATCAGAAATTCCTATAAACTAGCTAACATTTAGTTATATAATCATAATTTTAATCTATACTTTGCATAATCTTTTTTGTCATTAATTTTTTAATTAAAAAAATAAGTAAATTAATATTATTACAGTACTTTAATCATGTTCTCGCAGTGAGACAGACCGCACCGCACTCCACTTCCATACTTTAATTCCGTTGTCACCATTCACACCCTCCAATTAGAGAAATATTTGAGAAATTTATAATATTTAAGATATATTTTTCAAACTTATAATATGTGATTGATATGTGATAGATTAATATATATATATATATATATATATATTACTGATTAGTTTTTAAATTAAACGCTTATAATTTTCATTAAAAATCAGAAAATTACAAACAACATAATGATCTAAAATGTGTCCAGTTCACTGCATCAAAGATGTCAATATAATTTACCAGTACAGTTTTTCAAGGAGGATTTTTAAATGACAAAAACCCATTAACAAAACCCTTCATGATTGGAGTTACATATCTGACTTTAAAGAATATTCTTCTCCAAAAGAATTAGGACCATGTATCTGTGATTGACAATGGCTTCGAGTCTTCCTCGATCCCTAGCTATATACTAAATTGACAATGATCAGGTGACGTATTTGATCTTGAAAATTATTAGACACTCTTCGTAGTTTTTTAGTAAACTTTTTTTCCTTACATAACAATCTTTATTGTTATATCCATGCATCATTTGACTACGTATGTAACCTATGGTAATTAAAACCATAGTTAACCTTGATTTTGTGTTTGACATTTCAGGCTTTTAGAAAGAAAGAGTAAATTATTTGTAAACGAACAATATAATTAGAAACTGGATATTAAAAAACTCTTTCTGTATTATATTTTGTTAACATCTTTATCGGATCATGATTTTTCATAAGAACATTAATAATTATCAGACAATATATGTAGGTTAGAGATTGATTTTTATTTAAAAAAATGAAATTATTAAATCATTTACATTTGATTAGTTAAAACAATATCATATTTTAAGTCTTTTAGAAAAATGGTTGACTCGGTCATTCGACGGTTATATCATTCTATGATTACTTTCGAAGAATATCGTCTGTTGAAAATCAATCAACAACACCCATGATTTTCTCTGTGGTATGCTTTTTCAACTGATTTAACCTTCATAAATATTTTTTAAAAAAATTAAATGTAGTATTTAAAATAAAAAAAGCATCGCGGTATCACATATTTGAAGACATTTTTATCTGATCATGATCACACAAGAAAAAAGCATCGCGTTAATACAACGATGAACCTAATGATCAAAGAATTGAATCATAGTGTACAAATATAATCCGAATTCTCTTCATTATTTTTCTCCATAAGTAAAAAATAATTAATCTAGTCTTTCTTTGTGTTGAAGTTATTTGGTTCCGACATTATTTGGTTTTGGTTGCATGCATTGGTAATAGATGTGTGACCTTTCAGACACAACCGTCCACTGGTCATGCATGTGATGGGTCAATAGAATCAGCAATCTAATCCTGAAATTAACACTATTCTAAATTAACATTATTCACATACTCATATACAAGCATCCTGCATTCATCAGTTCATTTAGACACTGTAAACACAATTCATCTTTAGGCGTTAAACTTATGAGAGCTTCATACAAAACCCAAATTCCTATCCTTATCCTAATTATATCAACTCCTTTCTGAAGTAAAATGCCTCTTATATAAAGGCATTACATGTAGCAAAAGATTCTTTATAACCAAAACTAAAGATATCAAAGAATCCAAAACGCTTACCTTAAGGTCCTTAACGCCATGTCTATGAAAATTATTAGTTCAGCAAAGAGGAGGAATCGTTATAAGAGAATGAGAAAAATAAACACACACATCTATCAAATACGTTAGTATGAGTCTCCTCTAAAGTTGTGAATGCATAAAAAGCACGTCTGTTTTCTTTTTCATTATTGTTCCTCTAACAATAAAATGAACTATCACACATAATTAGGTCTTTATTACAATATTATACAGTTTCTTTCTTGAAAATCCTAGTTTCTGCAACAATCTGATTATTAGAATGGTAAGAGAGAAGAGATACTTACAACATCGGATTTTAAACTCGGGTATTACCAATCTGTTAATCAGGGTTGATGTTTTGAAAGGATTCAATTAATCAGCTTCTAAATCTGTCAACCAAAGAGCCTAAAAAATCAATTAAAGAAAACAATTGAGCTCAAAATTTACATCTCTAACTTGACAAGGACCTTTCCAACCAGAGGACCATGCATCCCAAACTATGCATTGCATATAGAAGAGCGATATTCAATCATATATCAACTTGTAATCTCAGTGGACTTAACCAAACATGATACTTAGTAGAAGAGTTCAATGAAAAGTAAGGTTTTACAAATCAAAGAGTGTGAAGAATCACACAAATATGTTGAATCTTGTTGATGTCACAGGCATGAACAATCACATTTTCTCCACATATCAATAGTTTAACACTAACTTTGCTATCAATCAAGATTAAAAAGAGCACTCTCCCTAGTTTGAAAAATAGATTCCAGATTTTTAATTTATTCGAACCAATTCGGTAATGTTAGAAAGTTGATGAAATTTGGGGATTTCTCTGGAAAGTAACCCATCTCTACAAATGATCTCTATTTTTCATGGACGTGTTTTTGATATTTCCTATTCTAGAGGAGAGAGATGTCTTGTCACTTATGACGTCATAAACTTTAACAAAGACTTTTAACCAAAGCTTGACACCTAAGATTTTTTCACTAAAATGTATTCACAAATAATGAGTAGAGGATAATATAAATACCTATTAAGCTTGCTTCTACTCACCCTTTTTTTTGCGGTCTTAAAATTTGTATAGTGGTACATCAATAGATTTCTTTATGAAGTTAAGAGTGATGATTATAAGGGGCAAGTGACATGGTCATATGATTGATGGTGAATCAAATTAACTAGCGGGAATTACGATTTTAATTCGATCCACTTTCTGGCTAGGTGTTGCGAGACACGAATTTTTCTTTATCTTTCTTTGATTGTTACTCAGATTCTAAATGCTCAGTATTATGCAGTTGTAGGGTAACATTAAGGTCACTGAAGAACAATTGGCTTGATTTTCAAGTCAAAAAGCAGTTCATGAGCTTCTATAAACTCATAGAGAGAGCATTTACCAACAATCAAGCAGAATATAGTTATTGGAAATATTTTCAAGCTTGAGAAGCTAAATGTACTCTTTTGTGCTTAATAGGTCATAGCTCCGGAGCTTGTCTTTGCACTGTTAGACATGATGCTTGTTATTGCACTGATAATTTTTTTTCTCGGTTACTTGCAAGAAATGATAATTGCAGGATTTCAAGTTCAAGCTTAGAAGTGCAAGTAAAAACAAGTGCAATCATGAAGAAGATTTTTTTTTTTTTTTTCCTTTCTTATAAGCCATGATGAGTAAACACTTTTCTTGTGTATTAGTAGTATTTGTTGTTTTTATGATGTGTGACTTGATATTTGGTTTATGAAATGATGTAACTTCTACATGTTTATTATATGGATTGGGTATTATGTAAATTAAACAGGTTCAATCAACTATTAAACGATATTAATGAAAATAAGATTTAAATCAACTACATTGTCTACGTATATAGAAACTAAATGAATATTAATATACAATTAATTTATTATAATAATAAATTAACTATCGTTTTTAATGAAAATAAGATTTAAATCGACTACACTGTCTACTTATATAGAAACTAAATGAATATTAATATACAATTAATTTGACATCATTTTAAAATAATCAAACGTTAAAATTTTGAATTATATAAATATAAAAATCTGAAATTTTAATTGGATTTAAAAATAAAAATATATGCTTATATTAATATTTAATGAATAAGTAGAGATTTCTATATATGTAATATATTTTAAAATATTTTGATTGATTCAATTAATTGATGTAGGTCCTAAAACACTATATGAATGACACATCAGACTTTTCGTACTTATGTCATCTCCTTTAATATATAAAGGGTTATGGAATTGTTTTTAAAAATACCGCTTTTGAAACACTTCTTTTCAAAACTACCATTTGTTGTATATTTGCAAAACTACCATCAATTACTAAAACTATTTTTCATTACAAATTACAAATTTGCTTAGATTTGTGGCTTTAGGGCTAAGGATTTAGTAAAATTATAGAGTTTAGGATTTACTTAGGGTTTTTAGGATTTAGGGTACCCTTATAAAATTAGGGTTTAATTTTTAATAACTATTAGGGTTTAATTGTTGGGATTTAGAGTTTATATTTAAGGGGTTGGAGTTTATTAGGGGTGGGATGACTTTTTGGGGTTTGGAATTTTAGGGTTTAGGGTTTTTAAACCCTAAACCCTATATTATAAACTCTAAAACCTTATAAATAGTTAATACTTAAATAGTGGTATTTTTTAAAATTTACCCATTCCCATGAGATTTTTGAAAAGCAATACACCAAAAGTGGTAGTTTTAAAATTCTCTCAAGGATTATAGCAATTAAGAGAGTTATGTAAAAATATATTACAAGTTTACAACATTTGGTTAACGCTATTATATATAAACTTATTATAGCATATTTAATAATGCTTTTGTATAAGGTGACCCTATTTTAGATACGACAGACATAGTATTTAGGAAAACGCTATATAACGTATAATAGAGTTTCTCTTGAGCTAAGAATGTGCGTTTTTCTTGTAGTTTTGATAAGAATATATGCTACTTGGTCATTTGTGCCAAACTTAATCATGATTTTTCCATCAGCTACCAATTGTAGAATGAAGTAATGTTAAATGTGTATGGGTTTTGTACCGTCATGAAAAACTGGATTCTTGACCATTGCAGTTGTAGACCTGTTGTCACAAAAAAATTCAGTAGTTTCCTTTTGTTCAAAATCAAAATCTGCAAGTAATTTCCTTAGCCATAAAGCCTGTCTTGTTGTTGCATACTCTGCTTCAAACGTTGACAATGCCATTGTGTCTTGCTTCTTTAAACTCCAAGTTACAGCCCCTGACCCAAAGCTAAAACAGTTCTTCAAAATGCTTTTCCGATCGTCCAAATTACATGCCCAATCACTATCGCTAAAACAAGAAAATTTGAAAGTAGACAAGCTAGAATACAACATTCCATTGTCCAATGTTTCAATAACGTAAGAGAAAATCCTCTTGGCTGCTCCAAAGCATTGCTTTGTGGGATTATGCTTCATGAGAGATGTTGACTGCATAAATTCTAGACGAGATATCTTCATACACTGCTGATTAGATGATAACCAACGCACTTGCATCTTTCTTTCATTTCTCATGTAGAACTTGATAAGGTTCTGCCAGATTTTGATCTTCAAACTCATTTTTCACCAAATGTCGTAGTTCCTGCGACTGGAACATTGTCTTCATTTTAAGATTCCACAAATAATACTTATCCCTTTTAAACATCGGAACAAGGGCATGCACGTTCGTGTCGTTGTTCTACATCATTACGTCTTCTCGCGAGATTGTAACCTGAAATTTTATTATGAATTATATGATTGCTATTAAAATCTCAAATTCAATAAGTACAAAGATTTAATACTTATATAAAAAATAAAGCAAATTACCCAATAATAAACAATGGGATCATTACAAAAACATAATTAATTAAAAACTACTCACGATTCTTAAATCCATAAATCACCATTCTGAAACTCTCGACTTACTTTTGAATCAATCAACAAAGTTAAAGAGAGTCAAGATATACGTCATCGACGAACCATTTAAAAAAAAATTGTTTCTACAGACACCATATTACATTTGTTTATTTCAAAAATTTTATATAAGGTGGATTTCTGGAAACTCAAACCAAAACCTAATTTATAAACCACATCCAGTCATTGCCTAACATCAGACCCGTATTGATCGATTTTATGTCTTGTAAGCCTTATCCCCGGATTTTACAAGAAAAAAACCTAATAGTTGGCTGAATTATTTATTATATTACAATTTTTTCTTATAAATATGATCATAATTTTATAAGTACATTATATGATCGTACACAAGAAAGTGGGAGACAGTTGTGACTTGTGGCTATACTTGACATTAGGACATTGACCAATTAATTTTTGACTCCTACTAATCTCCACTTGTTTACTTTAATTATTGTTTTGTTTTAACTATTTTCTATATTTGATTTCTCATATCTTTCATATCGTTTTATAAAGAGATTATATTATTTGAAATTTTGTTATATAGCTTCTCATGTTTAAAATATTTGGAGAAATTAAGACGTTGACAATTTAGTAGTCAAATATATTGATACATACAAAAGGGATGGAGTTTTATTTTTGAAATCCACGGAATATTACAGTAAATATTAAGATGATCTAGTAGAATAGGCAGATGATTTGTAAATTTCTAAAATAATAATAAAATATATAAAATATCTGCAGTTCTAGAAAAGAAAAATAAATATGACCCAAACATTCTTCATTTTGTAACCCTACGTAATATATCTTAAATCTTATGAACATATGCATTTTTTTCTTTTTTCTTTTGAGAGACTGACATTTGATTAAGTCACTTGCGTTAATGATCTAGAATTCTATATATAGGATTACTCTTGGTTTATGAATAGTCAAGAGATCAACAGATAGGATAGGTTAATTCTGGGACTTGGGAGTCAAAATAAAATGTTATGTATGAACCTAACTTTTATGGATTTGATGATGCATATATGAATGGAAATATCAAATATTATTGTAGAGAGAATGACAAATATATTCAACTTTACATACTCACTAACCACATATAATCACATCCCTTTTTTAATCACATATATCCATCCTTTTATTTTAATATCATTATATCTTTCATTTACCAAAGCTATTTTTCATTATAAATGATATATTTGTTAGAGTTTAGATTTTTAGGATTTAGAGTTTAGGAAAATTATAGAGTTTATGATTTATTTAGGGTTTAGGATTTAGGGTTGAACCCTTATAAACTTAGAGTTTAATTTTTAATAACTATTAGGGTTTAATTGTTAGGATTTAGGGTTTATATTTTAGGAGGTTGTGGTTTATTAGGGGTGGGAAGACTTTTTAGGGTTTAGAATTTTAGGGTTTAGAGTTTTTAAACCATAAACCCTAGATCCTAAACTTTTAAACCTCATAAATAGTTAATATTTAAATAGGGGTATTTTAGAATTTTTACAAGAAAAATAACTAAAAGAAAGGAAGATGGGTATATGTGGTTAATAAGATAAAAAAATGGGTATATGTGGTTAAGCCCCTTAATTATAAAAACATATATGGTAAAAATCGATGTATATATATGATTGATTAATTGAAGTCATTTTTATCATTGGATTACAACATGTGGGTATACTAGTTTAATTTTTACATTGATAAATTAGCAGATTCGATCTCAAATGTGATAGTTTTTGTTCTCGATGGACTCACAACCGTTACTAAATTAAGGCTAGTTCAGTGATTTCACTACCGTAATAAATTTCTTAATTACACTATTTTGATTAACAATTTAAAATTATATACATACCTTTTTTTTTTGTAACCTTTACTTACATACTTTGTTTATAACAAGAGTACAAAGTCATCTTAAATCAATACATCACTCTTTTTTTTTCTTAATCTCAGTATTCGCTATGGTATACGAAATTAGCTCTCTAAGTCCAACAAGAATCCGTGATAACAAGTACACTATATCACATATTCACATGTATTATCTGCTCTTATTGTATATATATTATTTGATAATTCCACTTGAAAAGAAACATATAATACGGTAGCAAAAAGTACAGTAAATAACTTTACACAAAATAAAAGAGCAGCGATATATATATATGAGACTACGAGTGTCGTAACGACCATGAGACTTGAAATGCAGAGTAAAAATGTCAGCCGCAGACGAAAAAGAAGAGTAAAATGTCAAATATTTCATTTTAGTCGGCAGTCAAATATTTCATTAAAAAGGTTTAAAAGCAAAAGTTAGATTTAGAGAATTCAGTAACTTTACTAAAACGGCAAAAATAATACTCCTCCTTATCAATTATTGCTTTTAAATGTTTATGATGTCAAATTGCTACTCAATATTAAAAAAATTCTCCAGATATAATTACTCAGAAACCGATAGAAACATTGATGAGCAATATACAATTTTGAAAAACAAAAGTGAAAGCAGTGATTCTGTTTTGGGGTAAAATGCAGTCATACTACTTCGAGTAATAAAAAGGGAATTTATGAGTGGTGAGTAAATGTGTTTATTGCACACCAATTGAATTATTTTACTGAAATGTGTTTATTAATAAATAAGTATTTACTGGAGTGTCCTTCTGGTCAACAACACACAGTCTCTCTCTCTTACAGAGACAAGACTCTATAGAAACAAATTAAATTCCTAGGTTGCCCTTTTATGCCCACATTCTGAATATATCCCACATAGACAACAAGACACAAATGGAAACCCCACTCATCATTTCTTTGTATTTTTCCTTTTTCTTACAAAAAGTAATTCTATTTAAATTATTAAATCTCTTTCACTCATTTATTAACACTTTCACACACCAATCTACTTAAGAAAAAAACATTAAATGATTTTGTACTAAGTTTGTTAAACTGCTTATGTCATCAATTATTTTTCCCAAATTATAATCATCATAGATATATGGGGTGGTTACTGGTTAGTTCACAACACGAATATATATACCCAATTCAAAATTCCGAAGATACCAAATTTGATTACGTGGATAGTTGATACTATATAATACTACAAAATATATATATTAAATCAAGGAAAAGTGGAAAGAGACCAAGACCTCTTCCACACAAGAACCCAACAATTCACTCCAAAAAAAAAAGAAAATAATAAGCCCAGGAAACATAAATAAATAAATAAAAAGTGATTTAATTTTTTTCCTGCAAAAAGGTGTTTAAAAATAAATAAAAAAAGACTTTATGAAGAGTGTGTGAGACACGTACCAATGAGAAGGAAGTGAGAGACTCAAAGGACCAATGCTTTGTTTCCGTTCTCGTACGACGTGGGACTCTGGTCTCACCTTGTTCCTATCAAACGTTCCACTAAATACCCACGCGCTTCCTTATGCGCGTGAGATTCACTCTCTGTCTCCCTTATTTTTCTCCTGTCTCTTTCCTTCTCTTTGAAATTTCTGACTCTTACCCANAAAAAAAAAAAAAAAAAAAAACGATCAGTGAGAGACCAGAGAGACAGAGAGAGAAAGTAAATAGATTTTTCTTTGTTGACACAAAAAAAAAAGAAAAGATTTTTCTTTAAAGAGAGGAAAGAAAGAGAAGCAGCAAGTGAGTGTTTTTATTTTTATTTTTTTTCCTTTTTCTGATCTTCACCATGAGAAACCACCTGAGCTCCGTTTATCTCCGGCCACCAGTAGTTTTTCCCGGCTGAAACTTTTTCTTGAAAACAACCAACAACTCCCGCTTAAACCCTTTTCTTGAATTTTCAATATTCCATTTCTTGTAAATTTGTAATTGTTGAGTTACAATGGCGACGACGAACGCATCAGCAACAACGGCGACGACACAGTCATCACCGCAAGAAGCAGCAGGTTCGACAATAGCGTCGGCGGAAGAATTAGCAACAAAGGCGTTACAAAAGCGTTACGAAGGATTGATGATGGTAAGAACAAAAGCAGTAAAAGGCAAAGGCGCGTGGTATTGGTCTCATCTCGAACCAATCTTATTACACAACACCGACACTAATCTCCCTAAAGCCGTTAAGCTCCGTTGCTCCTTGTGCGACGCCGTTTTCTCCGCCTCTAATCCTTCCCGCACCGCCTCTGAGCATCTCAAGCGTGGCACTTGTCCCAATTTCAACTCTCTCCCTAAACCCATCTCCACCATCTCTCCTTCTCCTCCTCCTACGACTACTACACAATCTCACCGGAAACGTAATTCATCCGGTGGAAGCTCTCTCAATCATCATCATCCACCTCAAGGGTCGTATCATGTGACGCCACTCACTGTCGTTGATCCTTCCAGATTCTGTGGCTTTCCCGCGACTCCTCAACCGCAGCATTTGATGCTCTCCGGTGGGAAAGATGATTTGGGTCCTTTAGCTATGCTTGAAGACAGTGTGAAGAAGCTTAAGAGTCCCAAGACTTGTCAGACGCAGAGTCTGAGTAAAGCTCAGATTGATTCTGCTCTAGTTTCTCTCTCTGATTGGGTTTTCGAGTCTTGCGGCTCTGTTTCACTCTCTGGTCTTGAGCATCCCAAGTTGAGAGCTTTCTTGACTCAAGTTGGTTTACCTGTAATCTCCAGGAGAGATTTTGTTACGGGGAGATTGGATTTGAAGTTCGAGGAGGTGAGAGCAGAGGCTGAGTCCAGAATCCACGACGCAATGTTCTTTCAGATCGCTTCTGATGGATGGAGACTCGAAAGCTCGGGGGAGAATCTTGTGAATTTGGTTGTGAATTTGCCTAATGGGACGAGTTTGTATAGACGAGCTGTGTTTGTGAACGGAGCTGTGCCGTCTAATTATGCAGAGGAGGTTCTGTGGGAGACGGTGAGGGGTATTTGTGGGAATTCACCTCAGAGGTGTGTTGGGATTGTTTCAGATAGGTTCAAGAGTAAAGCATTGCGGAATCTTGAGAGTCAGCATCAGTGGATGGTGAATCTCTCTTGTCAGTTTCAAGGGTTCAACAGTTTGAATCAAGATTTCGTGAAAGAGCTTCCACTGTTCAAATCTGTCTCGCAAAGCTGCTCGAGGCTAGTTAGTTTCGTCAACAACACGGCGCAGGTCCGAATTGCGTTGTGTAAGTATCAGTTGCAAGAGCAAGGAGAGTCTAGGATGCTGCATTTGCCTTTGGACTGTTCCTTGTATGAGCCATTGTATAATCTCCTTGAGGATGTGCTTAATTCCGCTAGAGCGATTCAATTGGTGATGCATGATGATGCTTGTAAGGTTGTTTTAATGGAGGATCATTTGGCTAGAGAGGTTGGTGAAATGGTTGGGGATGTCGGGTTTTGGAACGAAGTAGAGGCGGTTTATTCGCTGTTGAAGCTTGTTAAAGAAATGGCTCTGAGAATAGAGGAAGAGAGACCTTTGGTAGGGCAATGTTTGCCTCTTTGGGACGAGGTAAGATCGAAGATAAAAGATTGGTACGCAAAGTTTAATGTTGTTGAAGAGAGGCAAGTCGAGAAGCTTGTCGATAGAAGATTCAAGAAAAGTTATCACCCGGCTTGGGCTGCGGCATTTATACTGGACCCTCTTTATTTGATAAGAGATAGCAGCGGGAAGTATCTCCCTCCATTCAAATGTTTGTCGCCGGAGCAAGAGAAAGATGTGGATAAGTTGATAACAAGGCTAGTGTCTAGAGATGAGGCACATATCGCGATGATGGAACTCATGAAATGGAGAACGGAAGGGCTTGATCCGGTATATGCACGGGCGGTCCAAATGAAGGAGAGAGATCCTGTTTCAGGGAAAATGAGGATAGCTAATCCACAAAGCAGTAGACTTGTTTGGGAAACTTATCTTAGTGAATTCAGGTCACTAGGGAGAGTTGCGGTTAGGCTGATTTTCCTCCACGCAACTTCTTGTGGATTCAAATGCAACTCCTCTCTTTTGAGATGGGTGAATTCACACGGGCGATCACGTGCAGCCATAGACCGAGCCCAAAAACTAATCTTTATATCAGCCAACTCGAAATTCGAAAGGCGAGATTTCTCAAACGATGAAGAGAGAGATGCAGAGCTTCTCGCTATGGCGAATGGTGAAGATGATGTGCTAAACGATGTTCTCATCGATACTTCCTCGGTGTGACTTGTTAATTTTTACTTCTTTCTTTTTGGTTAGTTTTCTTTTGTTTCATTAGAACTTGGCCATTTTGTAGGATTGCTTGAATTCATTTTTTTGTTTACTTTCATTTTCACAACCTTTAATTCAATTTGCACTTGGCTCTTTTAGGAGATGAGAAAGAGAGCCATATTATTGTATTTCATTAGCCTATTTTCGATCATAATTTTAGGCGAATTTTGCCGTGTCTTTTCGACTTTTGCAATGCTATTGAGACTGGTTTTGGGAATTACAAGTGAGTCTTGTAAAGTTCTTGTCTTTATCATATCATCATTAGAAAGTTGCATGGTTCTGAATAAAATTTGGCTTAAGTAGAAATGAAACCTAATGTGAAACAATTCTTGCTTGTCGTAATCAATAATTTATTGGTTCGAAGCTTGTAGTTAAGAACACTAATGGCATCAGCGAAAATTCAACGACAGCTCCATCTTCTCTATTGTACGTTGCAATGATCCTCCTCTCTGTCTCTTTTGTTCCTTTTTCATTAACGTTAATATTCTTTAATCATGACTTAAAACAATGTCTTTCCATTTCAAGTAATTGACTTAAATATACAACTTTTCTTTATTTTTCACGTTCTTTCTTCATCATCATAACATGTTAGCAGTTTCTCTTGATGTCGACGACGAAAGATGGAGACCTTTTTGTCATCCAGAATTGCGGAACAACAAACAACCGGTTTTCGGATTTTCGCTTTCACTTCAAACATGACTATGATTATCTCTATCTATCTAACTATCAATCTTTCCTAGTCTTTTCTTTTTATCAAAAATGTGGATCCCCACATGGAAAGCAAAGTTTAGTGGGAGGTTCTTGTATCAAAATCATAGCTTTTTGATGTTATGTTGAACCCATGAAAGTGAAATTGCTGAAGTAGAAGAACCATTTTAAAACTTTAATTGGCTTTTCATGTTTACATTACAAAAACGTGATCTGATTTTCTTTGATAAAGTTCCAAGATTTGATTCTTGTAGATTTTGTAGTACTATACTACTATGTGTGTATTCTGTGTGTTACCCATAACTTGTACTGTGAATGGTAAAAAAGGTTAAATCTTTTGTACCTTTTGCCCAGGCTCATGATTTGTACTATCTCTTTTGTGCAAAGCGCAAACCCATGATTTTTCACTCTTGTAAATAAATGGCAGTAAAGAAATAATAAAAAGTCAAGAAATTGTTGTTCAGAAAAGTTTTAGTTGTTGTATCTTTTTATATTTGCAAATCTAACCACCATAATATTCACCATACCTTTATCAAAAAAAAAAAATTTATTCATCTGAACAAGGAAGTACAATGTTTCGTGACAAAAGAAAGGGGTCAAGAATAAATGACCAAGATTAACAGAGAACTAGTATCACTACCCTAAAGAAGTGTGTCTAGATACTACGGTTCGCTTCCAACAAGATGCGATCATGTAGCCAAGAGGGACCTCCCAAAGCTACATAAAATTGTAATCTACCATCGCGCGTGACACTCTTAGCAATGTCCTTCGTCACACTGTTCGCAGAGCTAGGGAGATGCTTGAAAGTGATGGCATCAAAATGTACCATAAGCTGAGAAATATTGAACAAAAGAAACCTGTATTTCGGTCAAGCCACAGGATTGTGTAGAGCTTCTATTGCTGATTTGCAGTCCGACGAAATGATGATGTCATAGAGGTGTAGATCACGCATGCCTTGAAGAGCCCAACCTATACATCTCAGTTCAGTTGTGATACGATTGTGAGCTCGAGTAAAGGCGTCTCGAGAATGCAAGAGGACGTCCCCTCGATGATTCTGTAGCATCCACACAACACCAACCATCCCTTTGTCATCACGCCAGTGTGCATGAATATTGCATTTGAGGGAGCCTTGTGGTAGAGGTGACCACACAGAGTCCAGACATAAAGACGGGTGTATAGTGGGTTGAATTGTCTCCGGGTAAGTCACCGAGAACCAAAGAGACGCTTGTTCCATCGTTTCTTGAACAAGAGCAGAGAGAGCACGTTGTGAGTTCGTGTAGATAATGTCATTCATGTTCTTCCAGATAGACCATAACAACCAGGGGCTAGCTTGTCGAGAACCATCTGCGTGGCCTGTCCTTTTTAAAGATTCAAAGACAAACCGCATGTTCTGTTCGAGCAAAACAGAGAACCCCTGTTCAGGTTGAGTAAGGTTAGAACAATCCTAAAACTGTTTGGCCATGGTGCAACCAAATAAGACGTGACAGATTATTTCTGGTTCGGAGTGGCATATTTTACACATTGGATCCACCTGCATACCGCGAGACTGTAAGTTGTGACCCACCAATAGTGCATTTGAGATACATCGCCATAAAAACATTCGAATATTAGGTTCTGTTTTAATGGTCCATACTTGCCGTTTTAAGTCTACTCATTCCTTCTCCAAAGGGTCATCAAGGAAAGGTTCATGCTGGTGCTTTGTTGCTAAATGTTGGCCACTTTTAACAGTGTAAGACCCCGAATCTGTGTAGGCCCTGAAATAACGATCAACAAGTGTGCTTGGCTGTAGTGTCTTGATGAAATTAATATCAGGAGGAAGAAATAGATCCTCTAAAGCCTCCGCATTCCACCGATTATCAGCATTGATCAGTGAACTGACCTTCAAACTCAAATTCATGATGGTGTGTTTGTTATAAGGCCACCTGGGATGCTTATCCATGACCCATTTTTCCATCCATACTCTTGTTGAAATGCCATTACTAATATACTTGATGAGTCCCTTCGCCAACAATTCACAACCGTGAAGGATGCTTCTCAAGCGTAAGACGGACGTATGCCTTGGCCAGCGGTGAGAAAATCATGTGCTCTAAAATACCGACCTTTATAAACTTGAGCTATCAAGGATGTTGGATCATTCATAATTTTCCAGGCTTATTTAGCTAGAAGGGCCTGATTAAAATCACCAATGTCTCGGAAACCTAGCCCACCCTCAACTTTAGTTTTGCACATTTTACGCCATGACACCCAATGAATTTTCTGTTTTTTCTCTAATGAGTTCCACAAAAATTCTGTAATAGCCCTTGTAAGCTTTCAACATTGTTGTTTGAAGAGTTTGAAACAGGACATAGTGTACACCGGAAGCGCCATAACAATGGATTATAAAAGCACCTCCTTCCCTCCAATGAGAAAGTCTTTGCTTACCATCCTGATAATCGTTTAGTGAGACGATTATTGAGAAAGGCTAACAACCGTTGTTTTGAACCGCTGAAACATTCAGGTAATCCTAGATAAGAGCTTGTGCCTCCCACCTGATCAATGCATGAGATCTCGGCCAGTAAACGTCTCATAATTGGGTCAACACCATTACTATACGTGATAGCAGATTTCTGGAAATTAATCATTTGGCCAGAGGCAGAGCCATAAAGGTTTAGGCAATGTAAGAACCGAGAGTCTTCAGGAAGGGTGGCTCGGCACAGAAATAAGCTGTCATCCGCGAACAAAAGATGTTGTATCGAAGGACACTCCAAAGCTAACTTCATTCATGTAATCTTGTTTTCTCCTTCGCCTTTGTTCATGACATGAACCAAGGCTTCCGCACAAAGGATAAATAAGAAAGGAGAAAGCGGATCACCTTGGCGAAGTCCCGTTCTGGTTTAATGTGGCCATGAAGCTGTCCGTTCAACACCACCGTGTATGTCACCGATCGCATACATAACATAACCCACAAAACTCATTTTTCAGCAAAGCCTAGTCGTAAGAATAATTTCTCCAGAAAACACCATTCAACTCGATCATAAGCCTTTGATATATCCGTTTTAATAGCTATAAACTCCCCTTTGCATCTCGGATTTGTGTGTAATCCATGTAGCATCTCATGAGCAATCAACAGGTTATCGGATATCAGTCTACCTGCTACAAAGGCTCCTTGTATCTGTGATACGATCTGTGGCAGGATTCTCTTGAGACGCGAGCATAAAATTTTGGAAACAATTTTGTAAGTAATAGAACACAAGCTGATCGGCCGCAGATCTCTCATATCATAAGGGTTAGCTTTCTTGGGAAGTAAGCTTAGTTGTGTATAATTCCAATCTTCCGAGAAGCTGCCCGTAGTAAAGAAATTACCAACTTCCAATGTTACCTGGTCACGCACCACCATCCAATTCCCATGAAAAAACCTAGCTGTCATTCCATCGGCTCCGGGAGCACTATCTGCCTTGATGCCTTTGACCGTAGCTCTGATTTTGGATTTTGTGACCTGCCAAAGCAAGTCTCTGTTCATCCGTTCATTGACCCTTGGAGTCAAACCGTCTAAAAGCTCTTTGGCATCATCTGGATTAGATGTTTGGAAAAGTTCTGTAAAATATTTGACTGCCACCGCACCTTTATCAGTTTCATAGAAGCGTTCCCGACCTTCATCATCAATCAACATCGTAATTCGTTTTTTCATTCTTCTGTTTTGGACCTTTCCATGAAAAAACTGCGT
This sequence comes from Aurinia saxatilis, assembly GCA_900406295.1. NCBI lineage: Eukaryota > Viridiplantae > Streptophyta > Magnoliopsida > Brassicales > Brassicaceae > Aurinia > Aurinia saxatilis. The sequence continues at coordinate 40,336 of OVAP01000026.1, read as the reverse complement.
GTTTTTATCCCCGTCACAGAAAGCTTCCTTGCTCCTTGTTTTCCAATAAATCTCTTCCTCTCTGTACGCTTTCTCCAGGTCATGTTTTAGACTGCCCATATATGTCTGGTTTGGAACAATCTTTGATGATTCCTCATCGAGTTCCCAAGACAACTTGTGAATGAGGGTCTTCGAGTTAGTCGGGGATGTTCTTTTCCAGCGAGATAATTCTTTGCGACAAGACCCAATATGCGCAGAGATTGAGTTAATTGCTGGCCCGACAAAGTTGTGCCATCCTTTCTTAATAACCTCTTTCACGTTCTGTTTTGCAACCCAACGTTTATCAAAATAAAACCGTCCAACTCTGCCCGTATTTTCGACCTGTAACCTTGTTACCAAAGGTCGATTATCAGAGTATAATCGTGCTAAGAACTCCGTACTTTCTCTTGGGTATAATCTAAACCAATCTGCGTTGCCAAAAGAACGGCCTAACCGACACTGTGTATAACCATATGGTCTCTCTCCAGCCCACGAGAATTTATTGTCAATGGATGGTAATTCCTTGATTCTGCAATCCTTGACAAAGGAACGGAATGGGTAAAAAGTGGATTCCTCTCTAAGAGGTCCACCAAGTTTTTTTCCATTGTTCAAAATTTCATTGAAATCACCAATTAGGAACCAAGCAGTGTCACGACCAACCCCAAGTTGAGCTAAATCATTCCAAACAGTCCTTCATCGATGTCTAACCGGATCACCGTAGACGAAAGTAGAAAAATAGACAACCGAACCAATTTTAACAGAGACATCAATCCAACGCAAATTATAAGATAAAAATTTAACTTCATAAGAATCCTTCCAAAACAAAGCCAAACCACCACTGAAACCAACATGATTCACCAAAAAATGATGATCAAAACCCAAAGAAATCTGAAAACTTGATACATAAGCACTAGAGTTTTTAGTCTCTAGGAGAAACAAAAAGTCTGGGAGATGTGTCCTGCAGAAATCCTCTAGGCGTCGAACTGTCCGGTTGATCCTCAAACCCTGACAGTTCCAACTGAGTGTCGTCATATGGGCGGACTGGATGGTTTCTGGTGAACCATCGAACCTCCAACAAGTTTGGCAATTTTGAGAGGTGATGCCGCTACCTCACCAGGCTTACGTTTAAGAGCAGTCTCCTGGTCGCCATTGTGACTAGGAATAGGTTGCAGTGTAGGATCCCCTTTGGTGGAACGCTGGTGCCGAGACCAATCTCCCATCTTCTTATCACGATTCTTAGTTCGACTTGAAGAATTAACAGATGCAGCATCAACACTACCTATCTGAAAATGAAGTCCAGGAGTCTCTGGTAGGAGGCCATGCTCCATTACGTTGGTAGCTGGATGTGCAATCCGCACATCAGTCTGTGGTAAGTTCATTGACCTGGCTTGGTGATTGCCCGAGTCAACATGACCATTCGCCTGGGTATTGATAGGGAGCCTCACTGTCGATGTAGGCATCGAGACATGAGGAGGAGGTATGTCAGGGACGCCAAACACCAGTCCTCTGTTTTTGTTCAAGTCCGTTGTGAGAGTTGACGGTGTTTCCAATCAGAGTGAGAAACGTTGCTCTTCTGGATTGCTGCTTAACGCTCTGAGTGAGGCCATCAGCTTTCGTTCACGTTGAACTCTTTCAGTCGGATCTGCAACAGCCAGATAATTCTTCATTTCCTGAAAGACTTCTGGAGCCACTACCGTGGGAAGGGGAGCAAAACCTGGTGGAACAGAGGGTCCCCAAAAAGGCATCACCTTATTGACCAGATCGGTGAGGTGTTGTCTTTGCGGAGTCTCATCGCTAAATTCTCTGGTTTGCTGATGCGATCGGAGGGATCTCTCGTGAGCTTGGAGTTTGCAGAACTGTGGGCATCTCTGTTTGTCATGCGTGAGGCTCAAGCAGCAAAAGCACTTCTTGCGTACTCTTTCAAACTCATATGTGATCTCAGCAGTTTCCCCATCTGGGAAAGTAAAGGCCTTGGATTCGCGCACTGGATGCGCTAGATTGAAAGTCACCATAGCACGGACAAACTCCTCATCGTGCGATTTGGTAGGATCAAAAGCGATCTCCTCCACATGTCCTACTACATCAGCCACATAATCAATCGTCTCATGCGAGAGAAAATCGCCTGGGATGCCAGATATGCGTACCCACATCATTGCTGATTGCAGGTAAGAAGAGGATGGCTTCGGTGACCACCTTTTTATCACCATTCCCCAATCGTCGAAAGTCCAGAAGTTGTGTTTGATAATGGATTGAATGTGACTTTCTAGTTGGAAGAAGAACTGAAAGCGATCTTTGGAGAGAGCCACTCCAAGAACTCGGTCATACACCTTCCAGATCGACGGCATGATGCGCAGCATTCTGGACATACTTTGTCCCTCGGGGTTGAGCAGTCTGCCAACCACACTCATCGAACTCTGTTGTTGAACCCTGTAGTTACCACCTTCAGATAGCTTGAGTGGTAACTCATCTTTCAGCGACATCGAGCGTAACGGTGTATTGATCTGACTATCCATCAAAAGTAGAAACAGGCACCGTTTCTTCCAAATGATATTCCACCATGATGATGTTAAGATCAAGTTGAGCAGAAGCGTATAAGAAAGGTCCAAGAATCCTAGAACATATGCATAAAATCTCGAATATTGTCGTGAATATTGCCTCAATCCTCGCAAATTATGAAGAAAGTGAGTGAAAAAGGAAAAAAAATTCTGGTTTGATCGAGACGCGGCAAAGTATAATTCCTTCCGTATGGAAACTCCACTCTTATTGGATAAGGCAAAGTCTCTGAAAGAGAGAGAGAGTTCTTAGCAAAACATAAATTGATTTTTCGGTTGTACCAAACTCCATACCTTTATCAATAGTACTGAACTTTGAAATTTGAGTGGTAAAAACTAAAAAGATCATGAATGGACAGCAAAAATGAAATTACAGAAATTAAGTAAGAGACCAACCACTACAAACAGACTAATAATAAATAGTAAACAACTTTAATAATTTTTTTTTTTTAAAAGCAAAGAAACACATTCATTTAGTAAACAACTTTAATAATTAAAAAAAAAAGCACAGATACATCTAAGTAACTCTTCTTTTGTGTGTCTCTAATAATGCCTTGTCATCAACCATTTTCTTAAGAAGATATATCCCTCTTCTTATTAATTCATCTACTTAAGTGAAAAATTCTAGGTGTACCAATAAATTCATCTATTTATGACGGTGAAGTTTAAGTTAATTCAAAGATTATACAGTCAGCATTAAAATAGAGTTCATCTTTCTATCATCATTTTTCAAAAATGTTTTACAGAGAAATTGAACATGAACTTCCAAAACAATTTATGTTAGTTAAAATCACATATTCAAAAAATAAAAAGTGTTCATCTCTTGAAATCGATGAGATATATCTTTTCAATTTTTAAAAACGATTACGATTTTAATAACTTGATTTTTTAAGGATCCATGGGTAATTTCGATTCCAACGATTTATTTTGATCAATTAATGGAATGGAGCACCGGATTTGACTGTGATTTATGCTCTTTAGAGATATAAGATAGAGAATTCGATATAAACCTACTTCAAATGATCACAAGAAATAATTAGATATGCAATATAATAATCATATTGACATGTGTAATCTTATGCACGAATTTTATTAAGTTGCATACGTATGTTTAGTTTTTATATCACGATAAGTTTTAGAATTCATAGACATTTTTAGTATACCACATTCAGAAATGATTCATAGATTATACAATTACAAAATGTTAATAAACAGTTAATTTAAATAAATCATTTGATATTTATTTGCAGAGAATGAAAGTATTTAAAGATTTAAGTACAATCTTTTCAATCTTTTACAAGTATCTTAATCTAACTTAGTCTACAATAAATTAATTCAGTTTGAGAAAATCTTGGTGAAATTAAACAAATCAGTATATGGTATAAAATATATGTCAAACTTTATATTCGCGATTGGATACTATGTATAGATATTAGTAGAGATTATAAAGGGATTCTTTTGATTTACATTTATATATCTTTCAAATTATGTCTCTAACTATCATTAATTCGCATATCTTTTGATTATTCAGAGAATTTCAAAATATCACCTAAAAATATGGGAATGACAATTTACACATGTTGTTCCCAATCAATAAAATTCAAGACAAATCACTTAAAAATGTCAGAATAAATCTATCCAGGTCAGTGTTCTCATATGGACAACTCTATGTCGCGTTATCCAGATTTAAGTCCATGATCGGACTTAAAATTTTGATTACAAATAAAGACTAAAAAAATCAAAAGAAAACCATGAACGTGGTCTACACAGAAATATTCAACAATTTGTTTTAGTTTTCCACTATAATGTATCTCCTTTTTTACGAGTTTTTCTCCAGACACTATTTTACATCTTACCATATGAGAAATTTACACTTTGTGCATTTACATTTTGTGTTCCTTCTTTTCTAATTTCTGAAGAACACACAAACAAAATTTATTATGTTTTTATTGAAGACATTCGAACCAGTACATGGTGTGGACACCTAACCTAGTATACATATATATATTTCCCTACGTTTTATAAGATAATATAGATATTTTTACACTGAAGATTAATAATCTATCAACTTGAAAGTAATTGCTGTTCAGTTACAAAAAAAAGTAATTGCTGTTGAGTGCAAGGAAATTGGTTTGCTTTTGAATTTCATTTTTACTTTCCCGAAGATGGGGTGAAAACCCCAAAAAGTATTTGTCAATAATTATACCCCACAAACAGCATATTATTATTATGATAAAGAAAACACTTTATTTGTGTTTTTATAACTTTATACTTGATTGGTATTAGATTCATCTTACCCACCTCCATTAGCTCTTGATTTCAAGAAAATTCAAATATCATTTACTAGACACTATAAAAATGTTTGACTAGAAATTACACTTTTCGCATTAATAGAAACACAGAGAATTTTAAAGTATGCAAAATTAGTAAATTCAATTTATAAAGTTGGAAGTTAAATGATATGTTGGTCCATTTTGTGATTATCGAGGTCAGTATACATAAATATATCTTAATAACAAATACCCATGATTCCAAAATACCAATACCTATATTTTGTGTAACCTATACAGTACAGTACTATTTTCTAAAAATATTGTTGTTAATATATTAGATTTATTCACATTTTCTAAAAACTAGATGATACTCAATGAGTTTCATATTACATTTAACTTTTCACATATTTTAATAAAATATATTAAAATTTTTATTATACCTATAATTTTTTTTGGACTATTGGTATTATCCATAAAATTTAAGGTTATATTCGATATTTAAAATTAAAAATTATATTGAAAAATAAAAAATGATAATTAATTTGAAACACAAATTTAATCTGAATGACAATTAATTCTAAAAGAAAAATATATTTTAATAAAATTACAAAAAGTAGAATGTTGTTATATAAACCCAAGTAAAAGAATGCATAGACACAAAAAAGAAGTAAAAATGTAAGTTCTCAGAAAAAGTAGATGGAATTATTGATTTGGTATTTTTGGTGGTAAGACAGAATTTCCTGTCGGCAAATGCTGACTTCTCACCAAATCTCTCTCTCTCTCTCTAATTATTTGAATACGTTTTTCCATTTTTATTTTAATGTAAAAAGATTTTAAAAAGTTAAAAGAGAAGATTATAATGAGATGATAGAGGACAATCTTTTTTTAATACACAAGAATATCGTCCTCTCCCAATGTGCTTCTCCATCATTATATACAAACTCAATTGTTTTTTACATAAAAATACAAGGGAACAAATAAAAGTAGATTCGTTTTCATTTTTTGACATGTTTTTATTAGATTTTGGATCTCCCTCACCATATTAATTTTGTTTTATGCTCTGAATTGTATTTTTCAACACCTAATGAGATTTGCTTAAGACAGTAATTGCTTTGATATTACTCTTTTTCCGTTGAAATATTACTACTTTTTAATTACTTGAATCAGTTTCATCCCAAGTTAAAATCGAGATAGTTTTGTTTTATCTTTTTTACATGGTAAATTAATTACTAAGTCATGGTCAGATTAAGTAACAATGCCTTAAGTTTGATGATTACGCTAATGATCTTAACATGTGGCAGAGATCATTGCTCTCGTGTATGGTAAATTCACACAGATGACTCATTATTAACCCCAAATAGTTTTCTTTAACGTAATCAAATCAAGCTAAGACACCATAGAAAATAAAATACGTAGTTAGATGGCAAGACACCGAAATTTAAGGCATAGTCCAAAATATATGTCCCTTGGTTTATACAAATCTGGGTGAAATCCAATCAGAAATATAATCATAGTTCAGTTTCTTTAATTTATAAAGAGTTAGAAACATGCTAGAAAAAGTTATAGTTTTGCAATAATTAGAAAATGATGGATAAAAATAGATATTATAAATTGTTAAATGCAAAAGAAGCGGTTTGGTTTGAACATGACGGTTATCTTTTTTTAAAAATAATAAAAATAGTTGAATAACAAGTATAGTTATTTTTTTCAATAAAAGAATTAAAATACTTAGATGTAGAAAATAATGAAAAATGTAAATTAATTACATTAAAATTTTAATTACTTCATAAGAAGATAAAAAATTAAAATTAAGTATATTTCGATAAATATAAACAAATTTATAATTTTTACTATAATTAGCATACGCTTGAACCAAAAAAACGTAATAGTAAACAACATTAAAAAAAAATTGTAGCCATTTTTGACATATATATTTTAACTTTAATAAATCTGTTTGTATGAATAGCTCATTCAATTGCACCTATAATAACACTGTAGATTTAGAAAGTAAAGAATAATAAAGCGTTCAACAATATTAATTGATCTCCACATATTATATGGGAGTTAGCATAGTGAGTTTTTGAGATGGATTAGGACGTGAATATATGAAAATGATATGGAACATGGGTTATCAATCCTCCTTTCTCCTTGATCGGATTTGACTGGAACAAAATGTTGTATGGATGACATGTGGAAGATATTAGGTAGTCGAACAAGTTTAGGTTGAGTTTGTGTTAAGGAAGTTTGAAATGTTTTTTTGGGTATTAAGATTGTGTAGGAGTATCTTTCCATTATGAAATGCATGTTTGTCCACAATCAAATTTTTGTTATTTTTCACATATTTGACTGACTTTGTGAAAATTCTCTATTTACCTAGACATGTTTAGTTTTAGAAGGAATTTGAGACATTACATGATTTAAATTTGAAAACTGATTTTTGACACGAGGTGCTGAATTTTGGGCCATAACATGTATTACGTACAAACTATTTCCCAGTTTTGGCTTAGCGAACCATTTTAGTATTTATGCATATTGTTGTTAAAAACAAATACTGTAGATGAAGTTAACAAAAAAAAAAAACATGTAGCTAAAACGGCGTCGTAAACGGCTTCTCTGTTTTCTGGCACGTGCCGTCAAACATCCCAAATTTGACTGCAATCCTGTTGGAATGACGTCAAGAATCTCTAATTTTTTAATAAGATATATAATATAATATTTGCAACAGAATTGTACATAAATACTTGTATTTTATTAGTGACTGCCATATAATTAATAGGTAACGTAAAGAATAGAGCTCTTAATGTAGATATTTGTCCCTTATTTTTTAAAATTTTTGTTTTAGAAACTAGTGGTGATTTTATTTTATTAATTATACAGCTACGACAAAAATATTATCGCCGATTGGTTGGACTGTAGTTGTATATTTTTCGCTGTACAATTTGTTGATTGTAATTATAGATCCGTTGCTATAAATATTTTGCTGCAAAATTTATGTTGTAGATGTTGTGGCTGTATATATTTTGTTGTGGGTATGTTGGTTATAGATATAAAATTCTTTGATGTAAGTATTTTAAATGCAAACCATGGTTGATAGTAATATGTGAAATGTGTGTGTAATATAATAAATTTATTTTTACCATACAAAATTCTGTATTAGTTAGAATATGGTAAAACTAATTTTATAAAATTATATTATTTCAAAGCAGTAAATAATAAATGTCCAAATGAATACGGTAAAATTGATCGTTTTTTTTAATTTAACATTTTGTATAAATTATCATTAATAGTTCATATGTAATGTTATAATAAATAACTTGTACAACTCTTATGATAAAGCTGTACAAATTTGTTATTTACAGCAGTATTTTTTTTTTTTTTGCTGTAAGTTGAGAAAATACAACTAAAGTTTGGTTGGTAAAAATTCTATAGATTTTTTTAAAAACTGTAACTCTAAAATTAAAGCTACAACATGATTGGTACTTATTTACTACTTTTTTAGAAAAAATGAGCTGTAGAAAGGACTTACAGAGTTACCGTCCAAACAATCAAACAAAATATTATCTTTGTTCTATTTTTTTGATGTTACACAAACCACAATAAGAAAATAAGTGAATGTTACTGCTGAACCAGTTAATATATACTATCAGATGTGAAAAACAAAACTATGTTAGTAAATATAAATAAATTTGATAACATGAATATTTCTTTTTAATGATTAAGTGTTTAAAGGAAAATTCATATATTTTCATATTGAAAATCAGAACACATATTGTTGATCCACAAAGTTTTACTCTATGTATTTCTAACTGCAAATGCACAACAAATATCAGTTATAGTATTTAAGGACCGAATCCACGAATACCGAATAACTAAGCAAACTAATTTTAAATTAAAGTAAAAGTGATTGATTTTAAGTTTTACTAACTAAAGCAGACAATATATAAATTATGAGAGTTTTGAATCCATAAAAACAAACGCTAGGCTTTGTGAACTTTAATTAAGAATCAATTCTGAACCTAAAAACGGGCAGTGTCGATCGACACTGGTGTGGTGTCGATCGACACCCGTCGTGCAAAATTTATAAAAACCCTAACTCAAGAACATGAACAATGCTAACAAGCAATCCAACTCCCGCTGAGATTAATCATCTTAATTTAAACCCTAGAAAGACCAACTCTCATTGAGACATCCTATGGAATTTAAACTAGCATTAACAAACCGATTAAATTGTTCACTAATTATTCTAAACCAAGTCTCCTTGAGAAAAGATAGCTAGCTCCCGTAAGACAATTCCAAAAGTTTATTAACACTCTCGTGTATAATAAATTCCCTATGATCTAGACTCAAGGTAGCTAATCTATGAATCTAGCAACAAGAACATCTAGGAGAAGAGTTAATTAATGGTTCATAAATTAAGAGTAAGGTTAACAGAAAATCATCCTAATCTAAGAACACTAAACCTAACTAATAAACTACACATACATAGCAAAACAATTCATCATGCAATAATTGAATGAAAGCAATAAACTGAATCAATAAAAAGGGTTTAAAAAATCTTCTCCCAAAACTCTCTCTAAAGTAGAATAATGCATGAGCCTAAACAATGGCTGTATAAAAGTATTTATAGGGTCTAGAACGGATTTTAGAATTAGGGAATTAACATAAAAGATTTGAGAAAAATCTTGATCTTGAGATTTAGGAAATATTGCTGGATATCCGTAGGGTATCGATCAACACCATCCTGGTGTCGATCGACACCTCTTCCTGTATTTCCATATTTTCATCGTTTCCTTTTTCGTCTCTTTATGCTTGTTCTATTTTTGCTCCATAATTCTTCTTGATCATTCCAAAACTCCAAAACTCGTCCATGTACCTAAAATGACTTTTTTGGACTCTAATAATAATAATATAGACTATAAAATATAAATAATGTATATATTTATTATCATAAGAACCGGTAAAATGCGATATATATCAATTTTTACAATTTTTATATGTGTTTAACACATATAATGTTTTTTTATGTTGTATTATAAATGTGTTTATTATTATAGTAGATAATTTTCAAAAAATAAAAATCAACTATTCAAAATTTTCAATCAATATTTCTTGAAATTTATAATTCGTTACCATTTTTTTGTCAAGAAAGTTTTTACAACGAATTAAGAGTGAAGAAATTTTTCGGTAAATCTGCGTGAGAGTTTGTTAAATGATGAAAATATGCAATAATATATAAAATATAATATTATGAAATGCAAGTTTTTAAAAATCCATTATTTTAGAATGGAGAGTACAATTATTTAACAATTATTACTAGATCTTTTTTTTCCCAACAACACAATATGCATCAAGTTGGGTTCGAACACAGATGGTGACACAATGACAACTCTAGCACAAATCATGGTCAATTATCACTAGATTATGTAATCTAAATTAAATTGAGAAATTTTGAGAAATACCTTTTTCCACACGCTTCTTCTAAAAAATACCTTTTTTTTTTCAAAAATACCATTTTTCGATTTATGGTTGATTTAAGGTTGAATTTAGGGTTTAAATCTTGTAGGGTTAGGGTTTAATGTTTTAATAACTATTTGGGTTTATTTTAAAGGTTCTATGGTTTATATTTTAGGAGTTTTGTATTTATTAAGGATTAAAACCTTTTATAAGATTTATGATTTTTAGATTTAGGATTTTTGGAACATTAAACCTTTTAGTGGTATTTACACAAAATAAAAATTGCAGTGATATTTTTGAAACTACCTTTTCAAAATGTGGTATTTTTGAAAATTGCCATTTTTTGTTGTTTCAAATTAAATGATGTTTTTTAAAATTTGTATATATAATTTATTGAGATGTTATTGTATTTTACTGTTGAAATTACTGTATGCACATTTTTTTATTAATGAATAAATTATTTCGGAACTGATGACAAATTATATATATTATTTAGATAATGGAATTTAATGATTTCTTAATTTTTTAAAAATATCAATTAATATAAACAAATAGAATAAATAATTATTATCAATGAATGTAACAATGATGCTATTGGAGTTATTATGCTTTTCTCCATCTACGTAGACGCATCTTTGAGCAGTATGTTTACACAATTTTATAGGTCATATATTACGTTTCTTAGAAATCCAAATTGTTACTCCATGACTCCATGTTTTAGTGTATATATTATTTGAAAAGAGAGATCATTATTACTTACGGGAAGCTGATATGAAATGCATGATGATAAAAGGGGGGGAGATTACGTGTATTTTGAATTATTATGTCTAAACTATTAACAGTACAGTCCTCTTACAAAAATAAAATAAAATTAGTAACAGTAGTTTTTCTTATGGAGCATGTGCCATAATTATATCCTCTAGGTTTCCTTGTTTGTAAGCAAATCATTAATTAATATTATTGCTTAGAAAAGCTTTAGAAAATAACTATAACCTCATTAATTAACTTCATAGTTCATGTATTAGGGTTACTTTTGATTCTATAAACAGAGGAGTAAGTAATATTCGTATAGAGATTCAATCCTATAGAGCTTAATTCCCGTAACAACACCAACTTTTTTAATTATTATCTATAGTCTCAAAGTTTTTGTTATAATATTAGTATAGTTTATGTATTTTAAGTAAATATGTGGAATATATAAAGACGTGTTATAACTTATAAGAGAGTGACTGAAAATATATATACTTTTCACAACTGATAATTTTATTTTCTAGACTTACTTTCTTTTTAGGTAGGGAAGTTTGCATGTGGGGAAGATTTTACTAGTTCGTATTACCGTGCTTAGAATCTTGTAGACTTTGGGCAAATAGAAATAATGTGGTATTTATTGTTAAAAAAGTATCAAAAGAATAGTAAAATTGTTCTGAAACAAACACAGTAAAGATAATAAAATAAAAATATATAAATTCTAAATCAATTTTTTTTTGTTTTTCGTTAGAAAACCATTCACCAAACTCGCATAATCAAGTTCTCGAATCAACTTCCTTTTTATAGATATAATAACCAAAGCAGACAATCTTTTTTGTGATATGATTGATCGAAATAAGATTTTGTCAATTTCAGCTTTGAAAAACTTTAGTTGTTCATGTTAATAATGATTAGTATATTGTATGATTATAAACCACAACATGTGCAAAAATTCTAGTAAAAGTAAGTATGAGTTTTTGAAAAAATACCCGATCAACCTTAATATATAAAGACTCTAAACCTAACTTTTAAAAAATAACATGTACCCTAGTTTTTTTTCTAATATCGGTGGCCTTGGGCACATGCCCTTTCCTTTCTTCATTAAGCACATCTCTGCCAGTTTGATAAAAAGATAATTTATTTTAACCAAAAGATAGATTAATTAATATTTTAAATAAATAGTCGAGGTTCTTTAGTCTTTCTATCCGAGTAATGCTTCAAATTTGGCATGATTTATGCTTCTCAACTAATAGACATCTGAAAAATTTGTATACTTACAGATTAGAAAATTTCTTGCATTAAAGCATCATTTAAAAAAACGTGGGAGATGATTTGTTTTCAATATAGATTAAAAGAATCAAAATGCCTACGAAGACATCAATAACCCTACAAAAAAATGTTAAATTTTTAGTAACCAACTATAAATTCACAAAAACAGAGCTGAAAACTGCAATCGAAGGTCAGAATGATTAAAAAGTAAATGATTATTATTTCAAGAAAATGAAAGCGGTAAAAGGTGAAATTGAAATTTGATCTCCTTTTTATAATCTTTAAAAAAACATATATTGTAAAGATTATATACGAGTTCAGAATCTCATTATAAAAACCATGAATAATCTTGTCCACTACGCTTGTAATTACATTTCATGAATTATTAGGAAAACATGATTTTTTTTTTTAACAAAAAAAGGGTATAAAAGTAGATGATTGGAACGAGAGGCTATGTTTAGTATTGATAAGTGAGAGAATGATGTGTAGGATTTAGTAGAGTATGTAAAATATTTAGTCGGCATATTCAAAATATTCGTGAAGATTCGTATATCTGTTGCACAAACCTCAACAAAGATACGATTTCTTGATTCCTCCATGCTACAAAATGACCCCTTAGTAAAATTGTTTTTACATAAGTCAATGACTTCTTCTTTATTTATTTTTTCCAACAATGAATTAGCGCTTTGCAAACGACCCTCTATGCAATTGAGATAATAAATCAACTCATGACAAATACCTGAAACATCGGGAACAAAGTTATATGCTCTACTTCTATAACTTTCAAAGCAACTCTCATCAACACCCTCCTATAAATATGTTATTTAAAAAACAATTATATGAAGCTCAATTATAAGAACGAAAAAAAATTGAAATTCTAATACAACTTACCAAGAATTCATCAATGGTACCAATGAAGGTTTATATTCGTTTTAACAAATTCTCAGGTTTATATTCGTTTTGCAAAAAATTCTCTTATGCTAGACTTGGGATGAATACCACAACAAACTTCATAACCAATTTATCCTTTTGCCTATCGTTGCTTTTACAGTGACTAAGAAAGTCGTGTCTCTGCCAGAATCATTTTCTTTGGAAGACATTTGGAAAAACACATGAAGACACAACAAATTCTCTAAATGCCAGAATTGAGGTGAATACCACAAAAACTTCATAACCAAGTTGTCCTTTTGCCTATCATTGCTTTTACAATGACTAAGAAAGTTGTGTCTCTACCGGAATCATCTTCTTTGGAAGACATTTGGAAAAACACATGCATTCATGATCAAATAAACAACAAATTTCAATTTTATATTCACTAATACCAAAAAAAGAAAAGAAAAAGGGGTAAATAGGTATCTTTTAAAACATAAATTTGCCGAATAGGTGGTATTATAAACCTTTGCTAAATGAGTGGTTTTTGTATGTATAATATTCTTTTTAACCTTAAATTCAATTAAGCTTTACAAAATTAAACAAAAACATTAAAGTCTTGGTTTTTAACAAATCAAATTGGTTTATGATCTGGCAAAAAAAAAAAAAAAATTGGTTTATGATGTTATATAGTTGTAAATTTAATATGTTTAATATTACTCAGATTTTTTTTTTTTAATCTAGACCATTCTCTACGGTGTTTAAGTTATGAAATTGATAGAAAATTATGTTTATTATTTTATTTTTTAATACACCAAGACCATACACCATCCATTGTACATAAACATACATGACCATACACTCTCCACCATACACCATCCACCACGAGCATTCACCATATACATCATCCACCACAACCATACTCTATCCACCACTAACATCCACCACAACTATACTCTATCCACCACTAACATCCACCGTACACCATAACCATACACCATCCACGACTAACATCCACATGACTAAATACTATCTACTATACACTATCCACCACTAGCTTAGACCACCCACCATGATCATACACCATCCACCATGATCATACATCATTCACTATGATCATACACCATCAACCATGATCATACACCATCCACTACTAGCATCTATTCGATTAAAAGAAATTTACGTTTTTTATATCATAGGAAGTTGGAAAAATTATATACATATATATATATATATATATATATATTCAAAAATTATATTTTTATTTAAATCCAAAGGAATTATTTTTTTTAAAACTTCTAGAAAAATTCTCTCTCCTTTTTTCTCTCCCTTTTCTCTTCTTCTGAAAACAGATCTGAGTTTTAGATCGGGACCGCCGACCGTGTCCTCCTCCGGCGCCGGTCCCCTCTTTCCTTTCTTTTAACTAAATTTCGATCTCCACGCTCTTGATTTTGGTTCTTGTCGGTGGATTGGTGAAGGTGGTGGCCAAAACTGTTCTTTGGAGTGTTGGAGGTGACCTCAGATAGCGATCGACGGTATGATTCCTCTGTTTCCTCCATATGTTGTGGATTGGTGAAGATGGTGACTCAGATATGCTTCTTTGGAGTGTCGGTGGTGACCCCAGGAGGCGTTTGAAGGCATGATTCCCCTGATTCCTCCACATGCCAGGTTTTCCAAGATCTTATCGTGGTTTTGCTGGTTTGGGAATAATCGATTTCACTAGGGTTAGGATTTGAGATGGGTTATCTTAGGGACTTATGTTCCGGATTTTCTTAGTTCAATTCCTTTTTCTAGTTAGTCTCTAAGGTATCTTAGGTTAGCTAATTAGAACCTGAAAAATGTTTTTGATTCCCTGACCATCAGCTTGGACGGCGTCTAATCTCTACACCTTTGAAAATTGCTCCTTTTATTTGGGTATAAGGTTGGTCGAGGCTTAGGTTTTAGGATTTTGCTCAAGCTAGTTAGTAGAGGTTTAGAGTTAGGTTCCTTAGGTTCCCACATGCTCTCCTTCGTTAATGTCCTTCTCGGCTCTTTAACTTCAGTGGCTACTACTTTTGGGTTGTAGCAGTAAAAAGAGGTTGCAGTTGGGGAGGGTCTTGAAGTTAGTATGTTGCTAGGTTCCTGTAGCTCTAGTTCTCCTGGTCGTTCGTTTTAGCTTGTGCTTAGTGCAGCCTATCTTCTATCATAGTTTAGTAAACTGAAGGTAGTTGATTCTATCTTTGTTTGCCTATCCTTTGCCTCGTTAGTTGCCTTGGTTGATATTTGTTTCCATTTGAAAGAGTTGTAATTTGATTTGTGTGTCTTGGTTAATGTCGATCCCTTTGTAGTACGTACTCCGACTAATGTTTTCGGATTTTGCTCTTAGGAGACTTCTTATGTCTCTGGTTGTAAGACTTATTTGGTTTAATAAAATCTTTTAGACGAAAAAAAATTGTTTTTAAACAAGCTTTCTCACAATACTTAACCATTAAGCATTTTCTTAATTTAGGGTTAAATTTGTCATTAAAAAATAGGAAACAAAAACCAACCATTTAGCAAATTATTTTTTTAAACCACCCAATTGCTAATTACCTTTTTAAAACCATCCAATCACCTAAATTCCCCCCCCCCAAAAAAAAATGGTTTTAGGTTCTTACCAATGCCAAAACAGTTGGCTTCGGACTCAGTTTTAAGGTTCACATCTATTTGCCATGGAATACCATGTGTTAGTACTTTCTTCCTTCCTAGTTCATTTGGGATATCAAAATCTACAGTGGCTTTAAATATACTGAGGATTTCATCTGACTTCCCTTGACAATTTTCTAGAACATACGCCGACAATACGTATCTACAAAGTGGAATATAAAATTTGCATGGATATGAAGAGATTAGTAATAAACAATTTGCAAAGACAATCGATGCTTAAAAGTAATTTATCTTAAAAGGGAAATTGAAGTGCCCGACATCTTCAAAAAATATATTCTTCAACACCTTGAATTTCTCATCCAACGCAATGTTACATTCTATAAGGGATTTGAATTTTTTTTGAGAAGTTTGTTGAACGAGATGTCGTTATGTGAAAACATTTTATCCATGATAATATGTAATACAAATAAATACAAAATAAACACAGAAAATAGATGTTGGTAAATTATGGGAATTGCAAAACTAAAAAGCATATTGAAACCTGAAAAATTCTTTTGTGGGAATAAAAAATTTAATTCTCTTCCAAATTTCAGAAATAAATGTTTTGAATCTTTAATAAAAACCATTAAACCTCAGCTCCAAGATATTATTATCCCTGAATGATAGAGTAGTATTGATATACACCTCTGCACCCTGAAAAAAAAGTACATTTAACAATTTCCTTTTTAAAAATATAAAGAAAAATAATGAACTTAATAGACTCACCTTCAATAAGATGACACTTAAATCTTCTTTTATCATTTCAATGATAATTTTGGTACTCATCTGGGCTATCATATCAGGGCCAACATTTGTGTAAAGGTTGAAAAAATCATATGACAACAAAGTAGCGATTTCTTCTCTATGAAAAAGCTTTGTGAAAACTTTATTCGAACAAATCTTAAAATGAGTATCATCCATTTCGTCCCTTAAACAGAA
Organism: Aurinia saxatilis; assembly: GCA_900406295.1. Taxonomy (NCBI): domain Eukaryota; kingdom Viridiplantae; phylum Streptophyta; class Magnoliopsida; order Brassicales; family Brassicaceae; genus Aurinia; species Aurinia saxatilis. The sequence goes on along the minus strand of OVAP01000026.1, from coordinate 23,550 downwards.
AAATACAATCCCATCAAAGAACCCCAAAGGCATAAACTTGTTTAAGAACAGTAAAGATAGAGAAGAATCTCCATCAATATATTTGTTCTGCCATGTGTTGATATAGTAAGCTGGAATTTTCTATATATTGTTTTCGACATTGAAGTAGGGTTGTGTTTGAAACACTATACAATGAGAAAGATAAAATGGCTTCAAATGCAACATTTTTTGTTTCAAATAAAAGTTTCAAAGAAACCTAATTGGAATAAATTATTTACATTCGTCCGTGAATGCCTTAGAAAAGAAATATACTACTCATATTATATGACGTTAAATATTTCAGAATCTCTTCTATTTCAACTTTTCACCAAAACCATACAAAACTTCCAGACTAAGTGCATGCATCGTTAGTCTCTTCAACATATTACCTGGAAGAAATGATCAAGCTTAGAAATAGACGATGTTGAAGATGACAATAAAAGGAAAAAAATACATTAACTAGAGGACAACCTATAATATTGATACACAAAGTTTTACCCTAGGTATTAAACTGCAAGTGCACAACAAATGAGTTATAGTACTTAGGGATCAAATCCACGAACACCAATTAATCACACAACTAGTTATGAGATTTTACTTCAAGCTATGATAGAATAAATTCAATTAATTAACTAAAACAATAAATAGTAAGTAGTCAGGGGTTTTTAATCAGACAAGGAAACTACTCACGCAATATGTTGCCAAAATTTTCATAGTGTCGAACGACACTATGAAGGTGTCGCCCGACACCAATCGTACAATCAGACACCAAACCTATGTTATAGAACATGGATAAAAAAATCAAGCAAACCAACTCTCGTTGCGAATACTATCTTAATCTAACATATAGCAAACCAAATTTCTGTGCAAATCCTAGATAATTAAATTAGCATTACGAACCTGTTCAATTATTCATAATTTTTCTAAACCAATTCTTTTTGCGAATAGAAAACTTTCTCTTCTAAAATTTAATTCCAGCAATTACTAATGCTCTCAAATCTAATATTTAATCTATTATCTAATTCAAAGTAGCTAACTAGCATTAAGCATAATTTAGAAGAAGAACTAGTGGTGTTTTCCTAAATTCGATTTATGACTAACAAATTCGTCTAACCCTAAGAACCCTAAACCTAACAAGGGCACTACTAAGACATAGCTAACTAATTCATCATGAAATGATCGAAATAACAATAGATATTAAAGAGAAATAAAACAAAGGTTTAGAAAATCATCTCCCTAAAACTATCTCAATAATGAATTATTGCATGAGTCTAAATAATTGCCAAAACATTATATTTATAGCATCCTGGACGAATTTAATAAATGATCAATTACTAAAACCAAATTTCCCAATCTAAATATGGAAAATTTGTTGATCGTCAAATTTGATCCATCTTTGCTCCATAATTCTTCCAAAATTCACCAAGTGCTTTAAAGTCGTCCATTCTCCTAAAATGACTCATTTAGATAATAATAATAATAATAATAATAATAATAATAATAATAATATAGACTCAATAAAAAAGATTAATTCATATATGTATTATTCCTATAAAAAACCGGTAAAACTAGGATATATCAAAGACCTTAAGCAAAGAAACACGGATCACCCAGATAATATTCCAAATCATAATACTTCATTACAAATGAAGTAGTATACTCGTTAATGAGTGACTGAGAATGATGTTGGACTCTCTAGAGATTGAGATACCAAAATACATATGCAACCAGTTCAATTCTATGAAGAAAAAAAATACAAAAGAATTTGTTACATTTTATGCAAAAGAAAACATATATAAATATATATATATATATATATATATATATATATATTATGTCGGATCTCACCAACACTGGTTAGGAAAATGTATTTCAACACTGATTTATTTTTTGTCCTAATAGAAATTATTTTAAATGATTGATAGAAGTGTTACTTTAAGAGAACGATGATGAAGAGATGTGGGAGAGGAGAAAGGGAAATCCTGATAATAATGTATTTTTTAGGAAGATTCGACTGAAGATATAATTCATCATCCATTCAGTTGTAACAAATTTAGTACATTTGTACTTGAGAATGGGCTGTCTGTCCTACTTGTTTCTTCTGCTGCGTTTCTTCAGGTTGCTGATGTGATTGCTGTTAGATGTGGAAGTTTTGCTGACCCTCTAAATATGCAAGATCTAGCTCATCTCCTCGAGCATGTGCTGTTTTTAGGCTAAGAAAATACCCGAGAGAGAATGAGGTTGGTAATTAGACATAGAGGTAGTTAATCCAAATAATTTGACTTGATCTAACTTAAAAAAAACAATCTAAATTACTTTAATTATGGGTTTTCAGAAAATCCAGGGTTCTAGACAAATTTAAAATGTGGTAAATTACTAAAACCAATTTTCCATAAATAATAATGGAAAATTGCTTAATTAAAAAAAAACAGAAAATTGGTTGAAAACACCATGGTGTCATTCGATGCCATCATGGTGTCGACCGATGCCATGATCTGAAATTTTCCATTTCTTTGTTTGCCTTTTTCTTCTCTTCAAGCTTTGATCATTTTGCTCTAAAATTCTTCTTTAATTCACCAAATACTCCAAACTCGCCCATTGACCTAAAATGACTCATTTAGACTCTAACAATAATAAGACTCAATAAAATAAATAATATCATGGTATAAAAATCGGTGAAAACCATGATATATCAGTAATGACCCTTCATTTGGAAGTGATGATTATACTTGGTCCTATAGTTCAACATCATTTGGTCAAATCTTTGTTATTATGTCGGATCTCAACAACACTGGTTGGGAAAAGGTATTTTCTTTTGCATAAAATGTAAAAAATTCATTTATATTATTTTTTCTACAGAGATATGAATTGGTGGTGTATGTATTTCAGTATCTCAATCTCGTGAGAGTCCAACATCATTCTCAATCACTCATTAATGAGTATACTACTTCATTACAAATGAATTATTACGGTTTGGAATATGATCTCGGTAATCCATGTTTCTTTGCTTAAGGTCTCAAAAGGTTGTCCCTTAGTTAATGTCTTTCTGCCCTTTTGATGTCATCTTCAACATCATCAACTTCTTCTAATCCTGATAATTTCTTCCAGGTAATATGTTGAAGAGACCAACAACGCATGCTCTTAGTTTGGAAGTTTTGTACGGTTTTGGTGAAGAAGCTGAAAGAAGATATTATGAAATATTTAACGCCATAGAATATGAGAACATATTTCCTTTCTAAGGCATTCATGGGTGAAGCTAAATGATTTATTTCAACTAGGTTTTCTTGAAACTTTTATTTGAAACAAAAAAATGTTGCATTTGAAGCTATTTTATCTTTCTCTTTGTATAGTGTTTCAAACAGAGCCCTACTTCAATGTCGAATACAATGTAGAGAAAATTCCAGCTTACTACATCAACACATGGCAGAAAAAGATATTGATGAAGATTCTTCTCTATCTTTACCGTACTTTAACTAGTTTATGCCTTTGAGGTTCTTTAATGGGATTGTACTTGTCTGTTAAGGGATGGAGTGGATGAGACTCATTTTGAGATTTGTTTGAATAAAGTTTCCACCAAGCTTTTTCAAAGAAAACAAAGTTGTGCTTTGTTATCATATGCTTTTTTCAACCTTTACACTAATGTTGGCCCTGATATAATAGCCTAGATGAGTACCAAAATCATCATTGAAATGATAAAAGAAGACTTAAGTGCCATCTTATTGAATGTTAGTCTATTAAGTCATTGTTAAATGTATCTTTGTATTTTAGGTTGCATAGGCGTATATCAATACTTCATATCATTCGGGGATAGTAACATCTTGGAGCTGAGGTTTAATGGTTTTAAAGAAATATTTAAAAAGTTTATTTCTGAAATTTGGAAAAGAATTAAATCTTTTTTCGCACATAAGAATTCTTTTAGGTAGTTCAGTATGCTTTTTAGTTTTCTAATTTTCATAATTTACCAACATCTATTTTGTGTTTAATTTTGTATTTTTTTGTATTACATATTATCATGGATAAAATGTAGAGAGATTTCATATAACGAGATCTCATTCAACAAGCTTCTCAAATTTTGTCCAATGCCCTTATAGAAGGTAACATTGCGTTGGATGAGAAATTCAAGGTGTCGAATAATATATTTTTTGGAAATGTCGGGCACTTCAATTTTCACAAATCACTTTTAAGCATTGATTGTCTTTTCAAATTGTCTATAAACCATCTATTCATATCCATTCAAATATTAAATTCCACCTTGTAGATACGTATTATCGCCTTATGTTCTAGAAAAATGTGAAGGAAAGAGTCGGAAAATATCCTTATTATATTTATAGCCACTGGAGATTTTAATATCCCAGTTGAACTAGAAAGGAAGAGAGTACTAACAGCTGGTATCTTAAGCCAACTCTTTTGGCAATGGTAAGACCTTAAATTTCAAAAAAAAAAAAAAAAAAATTGTATTAGTGAACTTAAAATTGAAATTGTTTTTTATTTGAGCGTGATGCATGTGTTTTTCTAAATGTCTTCCAAAGAAGATGATTCCGGCAGAGACACAACTTTTTTAGTCATTGTAAAAGCAACGATAGGCAAAAGGACAACTTGGTTATGGAGTTTGTTGTGGTATTCATCTCAATTCTGGCATGTTGTCTCTCTAAGTTACAAACCTGAGAATTTGTTGGAACAAATATACACCTTCATTGGTACCATTGGTGAATTCTTGCTAAGTTGTATTATAATTTCAATTTTTATTCATTCTTATAATCGAGCTTCATATAATTTTGTTGATAACATATTTATAGGAGGGTGTAGATGAGAGCTGCTTTGAAAGTTATAGAAGTAGAGAAAATAACTTTGTTCCCGAAGTATCATGTATCTGTCATTAGTTGATTAATGATCACAATTGCACAGAGGGTCATTTGCAAAACGCCAATTCATTGTTGGAAAAAATATATAAAAAATAAGGTGACTTATGCAAAGAGTTTTTTTAATAAGGGGTCATTTTGTAGCATGGAGGAATCAAGGAATCGTATTTGTGTTGAGGTTTGGTGCAACAAATATACGGATCTTCTCGAATATTTTGAATATGCCAACTCAATCTCTTACATGCTCAAATAAATCCTACACATCCTTCTCTCACTTATCAGTAATAGAAAAAAGGGGACAACCTTTACGACAACAACATAAAATACACCCTTAAGCATGTAAGATACGCCAACTCAATCTCTTACATGCTCAAGTAAATCCTAAAAAAGGGGACAACCTTTACGACAACAACATAAAATACAAGAGTATTTTATGACGTTAAATATTTTAGAATATCTTCCATTTCAGCTTCTTTACCAAAACCATACAAAAAATCTAGACTAAGTGCATGTATTGTTGGTCTCTTCAACCTGTAAGACAACGCCATAAAATACTCTTTGTATTCTATGTCGTTAAATATTTCAGAATCTCTTCCATTACATATGTATCATATTATATGCACGTATAAATATGGTATACACATTCATGAATATGTACGTATGTATCACATTTATATATATGTATCATATATATACGTACATATGTATATGTATGTATATATTCCATATACATATGCTATATACATGTATATTCATATGAATACGTATGTATGTACATATTCATGGAATATACCATATTTATTACTTTGTACACCAAAGTGCGATGATGGCATTATTGTCTTTTTGCAAAGAGAGGTGACATGGGATGCAATTTTCTAATTTTAGTGTCATGGTACACAATACAAAATTCAAAAGTGTTATAGGACAAAATTATTCCAAAAAAACAGTTCAACACATAAACCCTTCAAAGTTTGATAAGAGAAAAAAAAACATTACACTCCCACCTTGATCAGGCGTTGCACCGCAGAGATGCATACCTCAATGCTACAACATGACTCATTGGTAAAAAACTCTTTACATAATTCAATGACTTCTTATTTATTTATTTTTTTCAACAATGAATTGGCGTTCTACAAACGACCCTCTGTGCAACTGATCATAAATCAATTCATGACATATACTTAAATCTTCTGGAAGAAAGTTATACTCCCTACTTCTGTAACATTCAAAGCAGCTCTCATTAACACCATCCTACAAATATGTTACCAACAAAATTAGATGAAGCTCAGTTATAAGAACGAATAAAAAAATGAAGCTGAAATACAACTTACCAAGAATTCACTAACGGTACAAATGAAAGTGTATATTCATTCCAACAAGTTCTCAGGTTTGTGACTCGGAGAGACAACCTATACAATGAATCCTCTCATGCCATAATTTAGATGAATACCACAACCAACTTCATAACCTAGTCGTTCCTTTTGCCTATTAAGGAAAAAAAAATTGAAGTTATAATTTGAAAAAAAACAAAAAAAACAAAATAAATCATCAAAGTGGCTCACTAGCAAAATTTAGAAAACGTTTTGAGAGAAATCCTTAGCTGACGGTACAAGTACTTCTCTATCATTGCTTTAAAAATGACTAAGAAAGATGTGTCTCTGCTAGAGTCATCTTGTTTGTAAGACAGTTGGAATTTTTTTTTTTGCATTCATGTTCATATAAACACCAAATTTTAATTTTTAGTTATCTAATACAAAGAACAATTGAAATTTAGGTTCTTACAATTGCCAAATATTTGGTTTCCGACTCAGTTTTATGCTTCGGATTTATTTGTCATATATGGATAACCATGTCTTAGTAATTTCTTCCTTCCTAGTTCATTTGGAATTTGTAAAGCTCCAATAACTTCAAATATACTAAGGATTTCTTCCGACTCGTCCCTTGACAATTTTTTCAGAACATACACCCATAATACATATTTACAAAGTGCCCAACATCTTCAAAAATTATATTCTTCATCACCTTGAATTTCTCATCCAAATTGAAGTGATCTGAGGAAATGGTTAATAAAACTATCAATTTGTAGCGGAAATTGAAGATATACATATTTACAAAGTGAAATTTAAAATTTGAATTGATCTGAAGAGATGGTTAATAAAAAGTGATTCACCTTGGAGGGGAAACTAAAGTGCCCAACCTCTTCCGACTCTTCCCTTGACAATTTTCCAGAACATATGCCCATAATACATATTTACAAAGTGAAAAAAAAATTTGAATTGATCTGAAGAGATGGTTAATAAACAAAATTTGAAAAGATAACCTACGCTAAAAACTAATTCACCTCGGAGAGGAAATTGAAGTGCCAACATCTTCCGACCATTCCCTTGACAATTTTCCAGAACATACGCCCATAATACATATTTACAAAGTGAAATTTCAAATTTCAATCGATCTGAAGAGATGGTTAATAAACACAGTTTAAAAAGAAAACTAATGCTAAAAAGTAATTCACCTTGGAGGGAAAATTGAAGTGCCTAATCTTCAAAAATTATATTCTTCATCACCTCGAATTTCTCATCCAACGTAATGTTACCTTCTATAAGAGCATTGGACAACAACTGAGAAACTTGTTGAATGAGATCTCATGATGTGAAATTTCTTTGCATTTTATCCATGATAATATGTAATACAAAAAGGAGGAAAAAGATATAAAATAAAAACACATAAAATGAACGTTGGTTAATTATGTGAATTGAGAAACTAAAAAGCATATTGACATACCTTAAAGAATTCTTCCGTGAGACTAAAATATTAAATTTTCTTCCCATATACGGAAATAAAATCTTGGAGTCTTTTATTAAAACCATTAAACCTCAACTCCAAGATGTTATTATCCCCAACTGATATAAAAGTGTTGATATACACCTCTGCACCCGAAATACAAAGATGCATTTAATAATTTCCCTTTTTAAATATATAAACAAAAACAATGAACTTGACTCACTTTCACAAAGATGAAAACATAAATAACAAATCATCAAAGTGACTGAAAGCAAAATTTAGAAAGATTTTGAGAGAAATCCTTAGCTAACGGTACAAGTACTTCTCTATCATTGCTTTTAGAATGACTAAGAAAGTTGTGTCTCTGCTAGAGTCATCTTGTTTGCAAGACATTTGGAAACACACTTGCATTCATGTTCAAATAAACACCAAATTTTAATTTTAAGTTAAATAAATCTTACCATTGCCAAATAGTTGGTTTCAGATTTAGTTTTAGACTTCACATTTGTTTGTCATGGAATACCAATGCGTTAGTATTTTTTCTTTCCTATTTCATTTAGGATTTCAAAATCTCCAGTGGCTTCAAATATACTGAGGATTTCTTCCGACTTTTCCCTTGACAATTTTCCAGAACATAGGCCCATAATACATATTTACAAAATGAAATTTAAAATTTGAATAGATCTGAAGAGATGGTTAATAAACACAGTTTGAAAAGATAACCAATGGTAAAAAGTAATTCACCTTGGAGGGAAAATTGAAGTGCCTAACATCTTCAAATTATATTCTTCATTACCTTGAATTTCTCATCCAACGCAATGTTACCTTATATAAGAACATTAGACAACAACTGAGAAGCTTGTTGAATGAGATCTCATGATGTGAAATCTCTCTGCATTTTATCCATGATAATATGTAATACAAAGAGGGGAAAGAGTTATAAAGTTAAACACATAAAATATATGTTGGTAAATTATGGGAATTGGGAAACTAAAAAGCATATTTACATCCCTTAAAAAAATTTTCCGTGAGAATAAAATATTTAATTATCTTCCCATTTACGGAAATAAAATCTTTGAGTCTTTCATTAAAATCATTAAACCTCAGCTCCAAGATGTTATTATCTCCAAATGATATAGAAGTGTTGATATATGCCTCTACACCCGAAATAAAAAGTAAATTTAACAATTTCCTTTTAAAAATATATAAACAAAAACAATGAACTTAAATAGATTCACTTTCAATAAGATGACAACATATACAATGAATCCCCTCATGCCAGAATTTAGATGAATACCACAACCAACTTCATAACCAAGTCATTCATTTTGCCTATTAAGGAACAAAACAAATCAAAGTTATCATTTGTCCCAAAAAAATAAAAATAAATAAAAAATCATCAAAGTGACTCAAAGCAAAATTTAGAAAGATTTTGAGAGAAATCCTTAGCTAACGGTACAAGTACTTCTCTATCATTGCTTTTAGAATGACTAAGAAAGCCGTGTCTCTGCTAGAGTCATCGTATTTGCAAGACATTTGGAAAAACACTTGCATTCATGTTCAAATAAACACCAAATTTTAATTTTAAGTTAAATAAATCTTACCATTGCCAAAGAGTTGGTTTCAGAATTAGTTTTAAGCTTCACATTTATTTGTCATGGAATACCAATGAGTTAGTATTTTTTCGTTCCCATTTCATATAGGATTTCAAAATCTCGAGTGGCTTCAAATATACTCAGGAATTCTTCCGACTCTTCCCTTGACGATTTTCCAGAACATACGCCCATAATACATATTTACAAAGTGAAATAAAAAATTTAAATTGATCTGAAGAGATGGTTAATAAACAAAATTTGAAAAGATAACCTACGCTAAAAAGTAATTCACCTTGGAGGGGAAATTGAAGTGCCCAACATCTTCTGACCGTTTCCTTAACAAGTTTCCAGAACATACCCCCATAATACATATTAACAAAGTGAAATTTAAAATTTGAATTGATCTGAAGAGATGGTTAATAAACACAATTGGAAAAGATAACCAATGCTAAAAAGTAATTCACCTTGGAAGGGAAATTGAAGTGGCTAACATCTTCAAAATTATATTCTTCATCACCTTGAAATTCTCATCCAAAGCAATGTTACCTTATATAAGAACATTGGACAACAACTGAGAAGCTTGTTATCGCTCTGCATTTTATCCATGATAATATGTAATACAAAGAGGGGGAAAGAGGTATAAAGTTAAACACATAAAATAAACGTTGGTAAATTATGGGAATTGGGAAACTAAAAAGCATATTTACATACCTTAAAGAATTTTTCCGGGAGAATAAAATATTTAATTATCTTCCCATTTACATAAATAAAATCTTTGAGTCTTTCATTAAAACCATTAAACCTCAGCTCTAAGATGTTGTTATTTCCAAATGATATAGAAGTATTGATATACGCCTCTGTACCCAAAATACAAAGATACATTTACCAATTTCCATTTAAAAATATATAAACAAAAACAATGAACTCAAATAGACTTACTTTCAATAAGCTGACAACATATACAATGAATCACCTCATGCCAGAATCTAGATGAATACCACAACCAACTTCATAACCAAGTCGTTCCTTTTGCCTATTAAGGAACAAAACAAATAAAAGTTATAATTTGTAGCAAAATATATATATATATATATATATATATAT
>OVAP01000026.1:0-13179 GCA_900406295.1 Aurinia saxatilis | reverse complement strand
TTTGTAGAAAAATATATATATATATATATATATATATATATATATATATAACAAATCATCAAAGTGACTCACAAGACAAATTTAGAAAGATTTTGATAGAAATCTTTAGCTAACAGTACAAGTACTTCTCTATCATTGCTTTTAGAATGACTAAGAAAGCTATGTCTCTACTAGAGTCATCTTGATTGCAAGACATTTGGAACAACGCTTGCATTCATGTTCTAATAAACTCCAAATGTTAATTTTAAGTTCAATAAATCTTACCATTGCCAAAGAGCTGGTTTCAGAGTTAGTTTTAGGCTTCATATTTATTTGTCATGGAATACCAATGCGTTAGTATTTTTTCTTCCTAATTCATTTAGGATTTCAAAATCCCTAGTGGCTTAAAATATACTGAGTATTTCTTCCGACTCTTTCCTTGACAATTTTCAGGAACATACGCCCATAATACATATTTACAAAGTGAAAATTTAAAATTTGAATTGATCTGAAGAGATGGTCAATAAACACAGTTTGAAAAGATAACCAATGCTAAAAAGTAATTCACCTTGGAGGTGAAATTGAAGTGCCCAACATCTTCCGACCATTTTTTTTTATAATTTTCCAGAACATACTCCCGCAATACATTTTAAAAAATTGAAATTTAACATTTGAATTGATCTGAAGAGATGGTTGATAAACACGGTTTGAAAAGATAACCAATTGTAAAAATTAATTCTCCTTGGAGGGAAATTGAGGTGCCTAACATCTTCAAAATTATATTCTTCATCACCTTGAATTTCTCATCCAACGCAATGTTACGTTATATAAGAACATTGGACAACAACTAAAAAGCTTGCTATCTCTCTGCATTTTATCCATAATAATATGTAATACAAAGAGGGGGAAAGAGGTATAAAGTTAAACACATAAAATAAATGTTGGTAAATTATGGGAATTGGGAAACTAAAAAGCATATTTACATACCTTAAAGAATTATTCTGTGAGAATAAAATATTTAATTATCTTTCCATTTACGGAAATAAAATCTTTGAGTCTTTCATTAAAACCATAAAACCTCAGCTCCAAGATGTTATTATTCTCAAATGATATAGAAGTGTTGATATACGCCTCTGCACCCGAAATACAAAGATACATTATATTAATTTCCTTTAAAAAATATATAAACAAAAACAATGAACTTAAATACACCCACTTTCAATAAGATGACAACATACACAATGAATCCTCTCATGCCAGAATTTAGATGAATACCACAACCAACTTCATAACCAAGTCGTTCCTTTTGCCCATTAAGGAACAAAACAAATCAAAGTTATATTTTGTAGAATTTTTTTTTTAATAAATCATCAAAGTGACTCACAAGCAAAATTTAGAAAGATTTTGAGAGAAATCCTTAGCTAACGGTACAAGTACTTCTCTATCATTGCTTTTAGAATGACTAAAAAAGTTGTGTCTAGAGTCATCTTGTTTGCAAGACATATGAAAAAACACTTGCATTCATGTTCAAATAAACATCAAAATTTAATTTTAAGTTAACTACTTACCATTTCCAAAGAGTTGGTTCAGACTTAGTTTTAGGCTTCATATTTATTTGTCATGGAATACTCATGTGTTTGTACTTTCCTCTTTCCTGTTTCATGTAGGATTTCAAAATCAGCAGTGACTTCAAATATATTGAGGATTTCTTCCGACTATTCCCTTGACAATTTTCTAGAACATACGCCTATAATACCTATTTACAAAGTGAAATTTAAATTTTGAATTGATCTGAAGAGATTGTTAATAAACACAATTTGAAAAGATAACCAATGCTAAAAAGTAATTCACCTTGGAGGGGAAATTGAAGTGCCTGATATATTCAAAAATTATATTTTTCATCACCTTGAAATTCTCATCCAATGCAATGTTACTATAAGGGCATTTGACAACAACTCAAAAGCTTGTTGAATGAGATCTCATGATGTGAAATCTCTCTGGATTTTATCCTTGATAATTTGTAATACACTGATGTACAAAGTTAATCAGAGAAAATAGACGTTGGTAAATAATGAGAAATGGGAAAGTACAAAGCATATTGACATACCTTAAAGAATTCTTCCATGGGAATAAAAGATTTAATTCTCTTCCCAGTTCCGAAAATAAAATCTCCGAATCTTTCATTAAAACCATTAGCCCTCAGATCCAAGATGTTATTATCCCCAAATGGTATAGAAGTATTGATATACACCTTTGCACCTCGGAATACAAAGAAATTTAACAATTTCCGATAAAAAGTATAAAGAAAAATAATGGATTTAAATAGATTCACCTTCAATAAGATGGCACATAAATATTCTTTTATCACCTCAATGATTATTTTGGTACTCATCTAAACTATTATATGAGGGCCAACATTTGTGTAGAGGTTAAAAAAAGAATATGACAAGAAAACAGAGCTTTCTTCTCTATGAAAAGCTTGTTGGAAACTTTATTCAAACAAATCTCAAAATGAATATCATTGACTTCGTCCCTTAAACTGAAAAGTTCAATCTCATCAAAGAACTGGAAAGGCATATACTCGTTAAGGGACGGTAAAGGTTGAGAAGAATCCCCATTAATATCCTTGTTTTGCCATGTGTCGATATAGTGAGCTGAAATTTTCTCTACTCTGTATTTGGCATTGAAATAGGAGTATGTTTGAAACATTATACAAAGAGAAAGATAAGTTGGCTTCAATGCAACATTTTTTTTTAAAATAAATGTTTCGAAAAAACCTAATTGGAAAGGAAATCATACAAAATTTCCTTATACTAGAAATCTACTCTGATATTATGTGGCGTTAAATATTTCATAATCTCTTTCATTTCAACTTCTTCACCAAGGTCCAAAACCATACCAAAATTCCAGACTAAGTGCATGCGTCGTTAGTTTTTTCAACATATTACCTGAAAGAAATGACCATGATTAGAAGTAGACGATGTAGAAGAAGGCATTAAAAGGAAAGGAAGACATTAACTAGGAGACAACCTGCAAGACCTTAAACAAATATCATGGGTCACCCAGATCATATTCTAAACCATAATACTTCATTTCTAATGAGGTTGCATACTCATTAATGATTGAGAAGGGCATTGGACGCTCAAGATATTGAGATATTGAAACACATATGCCACGAGTTTCTATCTCTGCAAAAATAAATAAATAAATAATAATGCAAAAGAAAACACATATTTACATATTTACCTCGAATATAGTTTAAAATATTAATATACCTTTTCCCAACGAGTGTTGGTGAGATCCGATACAATGACAAAATTTAACAAACTGATGTTGAACTATAGAACCAAGTAAAATCATCATTTCTAAATGAAAGGTCATTACCAACTGTAGCTGTGAATTTTGTCACCCATCCTTTACTCTTTAAGAGGTAACAAAGGGATCATTCGTTCTCTACCAAACAAAATTTATTAGTAAACTTAAAAATCCAATAATAAACATAGATAATAAGAAATAATATGGAATTCAGTGATTTGGATTTCGTTCTAAAGAAATCGTTTTACTTGATTGTTAGATGTGTTACTTTAAGAGAACGATGTTGAATATATATAGGAAGAGGAAGAGGGAAATTCCTGATGATGAGGCATTTCTTGAGGAAAATTAGACTGGATAAATTTTCATCTACTACTAGAAATCTGCTAAATACCAATGGAAAATTGCGCTGCAAACACCACCAAATCTGTTGCAAACAAGCTTATGCAACGACTTTGCAATTATTTTAAACCGTTGTAAATTTGTTGTTGCAAAAATATTCCATTGCAAATTCGTTTCAAAGTTGTAAGAATATTGCAATGGATTTTTGAAACGAAGATATTGTAGTTAATTGCAACGGTTATTTTGAAACACTTTGCAACAAACATGATCGCTGCAAATATCTGCAACGGAATATTACAGCAAAATGATTGCAAATATTTGAAAGAGTTTGCAACATTTGCTTTTGTTGCAATATTTTTTTGCAAGGTAATTTGCAATTGAATTTTGTATATAATATTTAGGTTTTGTAAACTTTAGCAACATATCTTCTAAAGAAACCATGGCAAAAAATTAGTCACAAAAATATTTTATAATCGTTGCTAATGTTCTATTATTTGCAACAAAATTGAAATAATACTTTAGCAACATATTTCTAATTTTTAGTAATAAAATTATTTTTCAATTGGTAGTATTAATTAATATAATTGTCGAGAATAAAAAATATGATTTTTAAACTACAAATCATTTATAGAAACCCAATTCTGTTTTTGTTGTTTGGAGCTCTGGTTTGATGTTGGAAATTTTTTCAGCTCGTAATGTTGGAGAAACGACCCGTTGTGCCTAAACTTCTTGTTTACTGATCTAAGACCATAGACACGGCCTTTTTTGTTAGGACGAACAACCTACAAAGTTTAAAATAGAAACAGAAGAGTTAAAAAGAAAGAAAAGTATAAGAGTAACATCAATATAAGGATAGACGATCTCCAACAATCAGACAAGAGTCCCCAAGTAAACAACTTTAAAAAACAAGCAAATAACTAGTGGAAATGGAAGCTTCGCAAATTAATTTTTTATAAATTACCTAAATAATAAGTAAGCTTAAATAAAATTATAGGACAAAATTATTATACCTCGAAATAAACATTATCAAGTTCGACATGTGCATCCACTTGAGCCCATCCAAGTTTGTTTTTGTACATATCAAAGAATTTAAGAAAGTGACCATATGAGTTGAAGCTACCACAGTTAACAAATTTGGAATGCTCTAAAGAGACCCAGATGAGTAAAAAAAGGTGGAAACAATATGATTGCCTCAAAGTAGTGTGAAAATTGTCCTAAGCAGTTGTAAAAAACAAAGAGAGAAAATGTTCATGAACTATTAAACACTTAACTGAAAGGGGAGCGACAATATAACAGATAACTTCTGCTCCAACTCCTGCTTCAATTAGTACACACTATCATCCTCATGTGCATTATATCTGACTTCTTTTACACCCTTAATTTCTACTCTATTCCATGTTTATAAAACGGATGAAATTTGACATATCTACACCAATTCTCCCAAAAGAAGAAATGAAGTACCTGAGCAGCAATACCGCTCTTGAGGATACCAATCTTTGGCTATCAATCCCACCCCGACACAGTTCATATCTATACGAGAGATCCACATCAATTTCTCTCAGCATTTCGTATCATAAGAAGCACACATAAAAAATTGATCTTAGACTATGGAGTACCTTTCACGCAGTGAGAGAACGAAGATGAGACAATAAGGTTTTCTGGTAAATGGAATTCATTCCAAATTTGCAATGATGCCACTGTTTCCTAGAGTGGATCCGGATTCACATATCTGGTGGCATCTTTGTGTTTAGTGGAGAAGGAATCAAAGGAATCTGATTCATCCCCCTTCCTCTTCTTCTTCCTCCTTCTCTTCCTCTTCCTCTCTCTCCGAACACATATTGATTTTTTTTTTGCCTTAGACAAAAACGAAAAGGTTAAGAGAGGAATAATTGAACGGATAAGATTGACTCTTCAAAATTTGAACGGATGAGATTGAAAATGTTGCTTGTCACATCACCGATCCTGGTGATCTAATCTAATTGGTGCTATTTCCTCAGTTATTATTTAGTTTACAATGGATAATTTTTACATATACAGATGTGAGTTTGTATATTTTTTAAAGTTTATTATGATTTTTTTTGTAGTTTTAAGAATGTTTAAGAGATTAATAATAACAAAAACAAATATTTTAATTCTTTTTGGTTATATTTTCTTATTATTAATTGTGCAAAATAATATCATATAATTGTGAAACATTGAATTTAAAATACATCAAACAAATGTTTATACGTAAAAATTCAATACCCTAAAAAACTATGTATGTATTATGATACCAGAAACCTTAAGAACTAAATCAAAAACTAATTTGCTAAAAAAAAATTGAAATCCAATCATCAATATTATGATGTATTGTAACATCTAAACCCTATGGTCAAAAATATTGATAACAATCGGATAAAAAACAATTTGGTCACAATATTGGTCATATTTTCGTCACATTTTGGTCATATTTTTGTCACACTTTGGTCACACAAAATGTGGTCACATTGTGGTCACCCAGATTTGGTCACATGAAATGTGGTCACATGTTTGGTCACCTAGATTTGATCACAATTTGGACAAACTCTTTAAGTTATAATAAGAGAATTAACTTATTCATTACTAAAATCCAAAACTATATATAGGTTACAATCTTAAACGTTTTGACCTAAAAAAAAAACGATCTAAACTTATTCATTTTTACACTTCATTTCCATTTAAATCACCCGAATAAGTTTTGTAATTATTAGAATCATTTTCTTGAAACTCATCGACTTGTTCTTCATTACCAGGAAGTTCCTCAAAGTTCATTTGTTAAATCCGTTCAAAAGGATTTACCAATACATTCACTTATAATTCATCGGCAGTAACTGAGGCCTCAGAATCATCTTCTTGTAAAGGAATATCTTTAATGCCCTTGATTTTTCCTCTTGGATTTATTTTAATTGCCGAGCACCATGAATCTCTTGTAATACTATCGATCCTTCAACTTTGGACATGTTTTTAACTTTTCTTTTCGACTGGCCCATGAAACGCTCAAATGGATACATCCCCTGCTTTATACATGTCATCAAATGAATCAATATTTATCTTTAAAAAATAGATCTTATACAACATAAGTATTTTAAATATATATATATATGTACCAAAATTGGACCGAACCCCCAATTTTATTATACATCCACTCTCTCTCTTTCACTATTTCTTTCATAAGACATCTTAATTTTTTTTTTTTTGTGGTTGTGATATTAGTAAGCATTTGTTATGACTCTGATCAACCAGTGTGGGAATTATATATAGAAATTTTTTGCAACAAGTTTGCAAAGGAGGAAACCATTGCAGTGATTTAAAACACTTTTTGCAATTATTTTGTAAAGATCTTCACCAATCTAGCAATCCACATTTTTTCATTGCTCACTTACCTTTTGCAAGAGAAAGGCATTGCAAAAATTTGTATCGAAAACTTCATTGCAATATTTTGTAAGATCTAGCAACGATTTTGGTTACAAAAATCTGCAACCATAATGCATTGCTAGGTTTTGTAATGATTTGTAACATATTATGTTGCTAATATATTTAGTTGCAAATTGTTGCTATTTCGTTACAAATATAGCAGCGGTTTTGCAAGTCATGTATTTTAAAAAAGTATTGCAACAAAATTGCAACGGTTTAAATTTTGCAACGGATTAACAACGGCTTACGTTGCAAACTTTTGCAACCATGATTTTTGTTGCAAATTTTCCTTGCTATTTAGCACATTTCTTGTAGTGATCATCCATTCAACAATAAAAAATTTAGGACATTTGTACTTGAGAATTGGTTGTTTTTTCTGCTTGTTTCTTCTGTTGCGTCTCATAAGTTGCTACTAGATGTGGGAGCTTTGCTGACCCTCCTAATATGAAAGGTCTAGCTCATATGCTCATGCATGTGCTGTTTTTAGGCTCAAAACAATATCCAAAAGAGAATGAGGTTGGTAATTTGTATATTATTATTAAATGTTTCTTTTCAAATATCTGTAAATCACATGACACTAGCCCTATAATTTTATTTTCAGTTTTCCTTTTTAGTTCAAGGATTTCGTATGTAGAAAAGAAAATTGAGCATTGTTCAGTTATATGTTAAGAAATCCTATATATATTTTGCCATTTATGAGTTGCTAAGATTGTAAAGAAATCAATCAATTTGCAAAAAATTAAAATTCCATGTTTCATAATGATTTATTTGTTGTATGAAAATACTCAAAACAAGATTTATTAACCGGAAATGTATTTAACCGTATAGTTAAGATTAAGGTTATCAAAATTTGTAACCGTAATCAGTGGTTAAATAACCGTAACCACATTAACTGTAACCGTTGTCATGCCTTGTTTAGTCGGTACCTTAGTATTGTGTACTAGAAAGGTCGGAGCATTAAAAAATCTCAGCTGAACACCTCACAAATTAAGATGCGTGATCGTCTTTATACGACTCAACCAGCTAACCAAATCAACCTAAACAACCGGTTTGATGCTTTAGGATGTTTTGGCGTCACGGGGTAGTAAGACATTTCTCATCTCTCTATACGTTTGTGGTTTCTCCAAAGTTGTTTAACGAATGTAATCCCAAAACGTTGAGAGATGAAATTACACTTTTAAGTTCCTTTAACCTTTTGTCTTGTGCTTTATATTCACGACCATAAAAGGATTGGGAAGCCACAACTAAAAGCCCGAATGTTGGCCCATGCCAACTAATCTAATCCTAAAACCGGCGTGATGGGGATTTAGTTTTCGCCCAAAATAGGTCCTGCAAGCGCATAGGTCTCGCAGTAGTACTTAGGGGTCAAACCCACAGGGAGCAGAGTGTATGCAGTAGCACGTCCAAGTTCGCTCGAGCTAAGCAACAAAATGAAGTGGTTTGTGGTTTTGGTCAATCGACAGTGTGAACTGGTTGATCGATGAGAATACCTTTCGGTCGATTGCGGATAATGTGGTCGATCGATCAATGTCTGAAAATGCTTAAACAGAATAAAATGTGAGAGAATTCAAATATTAAAAGCGTTAGGGAGTCAGGCAATGCATCAGGGGATCATGATTTGAATTATTCAGGGTAGGAACTAGTGTAAATACTAACTTAGGCTATATAGTTGAAATCGCTATTAACTGAGTATCTTTATGGTCAGGCTTAGCCAGTCTAGTTCAATTGGTATCCGAGTTAACTCTAACATATATCTTTTCAAAAAAAGAACCTATGGGCCGATGAACCAATTAATTTAGGCATTAAGTTCAAGAAATCAAATTCTACTAAACTATAAATAGTAAAGCTTTCACGATCAAGTTCTGGATCTCTTACTCTAAGTGGTGTATTAGTAGCAGGTTTATCCTATGATTATATTAGGATCTGATATGAAAGTAACTCTATAAACTAATCATTACACTTGCCTATCTACCAAACCATGATTCCTCATAGTAAAACCCTATTCCTAACTAAGAGACTACTCAAACATGGTAAGAGTAAACATGATGACAACAAAAATTGCTTATTATAAAAGAGGGTTCAGAATAGCTTCTCTGGAGTGCAGAGATTACAAAATTTGTCCTTGAAGCAATGATCAAAGCAACAATAAAAGGAAGAAACAAAGAAAAAGAAACTGAAAACTATTTAGCCTGGATGTCTGGAAGCTTTGTGAGTGGTGATTTTTCTCTCAGCCTTCAGTCGTCTGTATTTATAGAGGAGATAAATCAGGAAGAGATTTGGATTGAGATCCAAATATTTGTGTCTATCCGGCTCTGATCGATCGGTCGCCAATTTATTAGTCGATCGACTGATATCCAAAATGCGTCTTCCAAAGATTTAATATCTTCAGTGATTATCTCTAACATATCCTGATATCTCCCTAAATGCAAAGGTCTTTATCTGAATTTGTTCTTGAAGCCTCCTTGAATTAATGGGCCTTGATCGATCGGTGGGCCTCTCATTCGGTCGATTGGGCCTTCATTTCATGCGGGCTTCTGCATACACCTTAAATGATTTGGGCTTAACTTCTTACTTCTGAGGGCTAATGACTTGATTTCAAGCCCATGTGACAGCTAACTCACGTGGCTTGATTGTCCTAACTCATCACTTCAATAAAAAATAAATATCTTTTTTCATCTGGGCCTAGACTTCTGATGTTGATTAGTTGGACTTGGTAGAAAACGACCATTTGTGACCTAAAATACATTATTTTCACAAAACACTTTGCAAACAAAGAAATATGAAATCCAGTGGGTTATGTTTCAAATTATATAGTTTCTTCATAAAAAGCAACAAAAATTCATATTGAAAGTGGTAAAATATCATCCCTATCATGGCGGTTTTGGAAAATCACAAACGTTCGAGTTTAGATTGGCCCATTAATTTGAATAACCGGAATTTGGGGGGCACACAAAAATTAGGGCCTTCTTCTTCTTCGTCTTCTTCTCCTCTACGCGTCTTTGGCATTAGGAATTTAGGGTGAGGAGAAATTTGATTCTCCGCAAGTTTATTCATTACCTTCTTCTCTTTCACTCTTCATCGAAAGCGTGCCAATTTCTTTTGCCACGTTTCCGTCGTGCTCCCTCGATTGTTCTGGTTCACTCTAGTTCCTAATTCTGATCCGTCCAATGTGCGGCTTCGAGCTCTAGTGACAGAAATGGAGATCTGAAAGTTCCGTCACGGTTGTCGCAGGTTTAACAGATGCTCCACGAGGCAAAGGAAAAGGCTAATTCCGCTGGCAATGAGCTTAATCCTCAAATCACTCTAGGTTAGCTCTTGCTTTTCCATTTTGATGAAATGAAGAAAACAAGAAGAGTAATTACAGGTTTGAGGAAATGAAACTGGATGTATGGAGAATTAAAAATAAAAAAATATAATTGCAACATTGTTGGACAAGATTATTAGCTCATTTGTCGTACATTAGTGATTATCTATCTATCACAACATGGTAGCTAACTGGAAACATTTAGATTTTGATGTGTTTATTGTTTCATTTGTATTTGTGGGGGTCGGATTCCACCCTCGAAGATTGATATCATGAAATGGTTAAATGTTCTCCGCAAAACACAAGAATCGACTACGACTTGGTATCAATCCAAAGACTTAAGCATCACAAGGATAGATTGCTCATGACCATAGAGAAATCATAACTGACATCCTTTACGGTAACTATCGGAAGACTTAGTCTTTCGATAACTTGGTCATTCAAACATAAAATCGAACAAACAAGGCTTCGATTTCATACAAAACTGTTTTCGGAGGCCGAAAATGGCTCCATGGGCCGCCTCTCATGATGAGAGGCTTGATCCGCGACCTGTGAACTTTCCCGGGTCGCACTTCTTCATGGCCAAGCTATTCCGCGACCCGTGAAGCTTCTACGGGTCGCCTATCACAAAATGCAACCTTTCGAGAACTCAATTTCATTCGAGCCTTGGTCTTTCGATGATACGAACATGAAATTAAGCTATCGAGAAGTCATTTTTCAACAAGACTTGGTCTTTCGATCATACGAAGACGAACCAAGGCCATCGAGAAGTCAATTCTCGATGAAACGGCTCATCGAAACAATCCGCGACCCGTAGACTTGTCACGGGTTGCGACTTATCGCGTTCAAACATGAACCGCGACCCGTGTACGAGCCATGGGTCGTGCCTTGTGCTGTCCGAGCCACGGGTTGTGCCTCGTGCTGTCCGAGCCACGGGTCGTGCCTCGTGCTGTCCGAGCAAAGCGCGACCCGTGGACAAGTCACGTGTCACGTCTCTTCGAGCACGGACATTCCGCAACCCGTGCATAGGCCACGGGTCGCGACTCATCCCGACGTCCCATTCCGTGACCTGTGAACGTGCACGGGTCGTGTTTCGTCATGTCTCGACGTGTTCCGCGACCCGTGAACATGCACGGGTCGCACATCGTTGCTTCCGAGAAGTTCTGCGACCCGTGGATCACACACGGGTTGCACTTCGTCTTGTCGAGGTCAAACCGCGACCCGTGGAACGCGCACGGGTCGCCTAACACTATCTCAACACATTCCCATGATCACGACAAGTCAAAACGACTTAGGATGTATACCATCCCTTCCCGTGGATCCTAGAAAAGAAAACAACTATGTTCCATCGAGAACTAAGGATCCACGATAAACATTTCATCATACGATCGACAAAGATCAACATGGTTACACTCTTTTCCTTCCGTTCTGTGTTCTTGTCTTTCTTTTCAGTTTCGAGTGATTCATACATAAGAAAGTCGATGATCCCTAAAATTTTTGTAACAAGTTTTGGTTGTGTGAAGTTCGGTACACATACAATATCTTTTCTTCAGTATATTGCTGACCATGTTACGCGTAACTTTGCTAAAAGGGGTGGTCCTGAAGGACAGAATGTGAACAAAGGTGTGACCTTTTCTTGTAGCTCTTGACTACTTATGCTTATCTTTTGCTTCACATTGACCTACTCTTTGTTTCTTTTTTCAGTGAATACCAAAGTAGATTGGCGCTTCAATGTGAAAGACACATATTGGCTAAGTGACAAGATCAAAGATATATAAGATTATACAGATGGTTTGTTTTTCACTATGTTTTTCCATGAGTACTAAGTTTTATCTCTATCATGATGTTCCGGGGAATGTATACGTATTGTTGCAGAGAGTTCGTTTAATATGTAGAGCTGAATAGCTGATCTTGTTGGGGCATTTTGCATTTTTTTTATTTGATATGTTATGTATTGAGCTTTTGTTGTTTGTTACAGGAGAAGAATCGGATCAACAAGGATGGAAAACTTGTGATATCTTCAACCAGAACCAGAACACCCAAGTCAGTAACCTAATATTATCATATCTATCTTCTTCCATTTTTAAGAAACTCTATATTTTTTGTAGTATGTTTTATGCAGAGGCAACATTGATGATGCGCTTGCTAAACTACAGGTAAACATGACATGACTCTGTTGATTTTTGTCTTAGTCATGGGCTTTCTAGCTCTACAAAAAGCCAAGATATTTCTGTTTAATCATTTAGCAATTATTGATTAAAAAAAATAAAATAATTCAACACATAAACCCTTCAAAGTTGGAGGAAGGTGAAGTGCAGGAAGGGAAACAAAGGGGGCGTCCGAAGGAGAGAGACTTTGGAAAATGCTCACACTTGCCTCGGCACTCCAAGTCATCTCATAAATTCTTAGGCTCGGTAAGTACCAGGAACTCAGGAGTCATTCCGGGTTCCGGAAAAAATAGCCAAAAGAATCAAACACACCAATAAATGTTAGCTTTTATATGGAATGTTCATGGGATAAATAACATGAAGAAACATTCTGTCATACGAAGTTGGATACAAGAAAATGAATTTAAGTTTGGAGGTTTATTAGAGACTCACGTCAAGGAAAATAAAGCTCCAAGGATAGTTGAGAAATTGTAAGCTGGATGGTCGAGTTTGGACAATTATGAGCATCATAGAGATTGGGACGTATATGGCTGGTGTGGTGTGACTCAGTTCGTATAACATCAATCTACAAAAGTGATCAGCTGATCACTGTTATTGATCAAGAAGGATTTATGTGTGACTTGGTATCTAAGGAACACATAA